>VSMD01042637.1:0-43278 GCA_008750895.1 Mirza zaza
TGGGCCCCACACCCCTGCATCTGGGCCCTACACCCCTGCATCTGGGCCCCACACCCCTGCATCTGGGTCTTACACCCCTGCATCTGGGCCCTATACTAATGCATCTGGGTCCTACACTCCTGAATCTGGGCCCTACACCCCTACATCTGGGTCCCACACCCATGAATCTGGGCCCTACACCCCTGTACCTGGGCTCTACACCCCTGCATCTTGGCCCCACACCCCTGCATCTGGGCCCTACACTCCTGAATCTGGGCCCTACACCCCTGCATCTTGGCCCCACACCCCTGCATCTGGGCCCTGCACCCCTGCATCTGGAGCCCCACAGTCTTGCATCGGGGCCCCACATCCCTCCATCAGGGCCCCACACCCCTGCATCTGGGTCCTACACGTACCCTGCATGTGAAGCCTACACCCCTGCATCTGGGCCCTACACCCCTGCATTTGGAATCTCACACCCTGGATTCGAGTCTCAGCCCTGCTAGTTTTTGATCTGCATAATTTACCTGTTTTCTTCTCTGAACAACGAGACGTCCCACACCTGTTTGGGGTGTCATGGAAGACAGGGCCGTGCAGTCCAGTGACTGAATGCACAGCCTGTGTGGGCTGAGCCCCAGCTCTGCTCCTTCCTCACCGTGGGATGCCTCAGCTTCTTATCTGTAAAAGTGGGAAAATAACACCCACCTTATACGATTGACGCATGAACTCACCCAGCCTCAGAAGTAGGGTGCTAGGACAGAGCCTGGCGCGAAGGGCGCCCTCTCTACAGCTGCCTCTGACGCTCGCACACCGCGCAGCACAGGCCTAAAAAAAAAGTGTCGCTTCCTCCCTTTTTTTCTTATGCCTTTTCTTTCTGAGCGTGGGTCAGGCAGAGGAGAAGGGAGGGAGAGACAGACGGACTCACTAGAGAAAATCTCATTTGGATGGATGTTGTCTTTGGGTCACAAAGGCCAAACCCGAGCCAGGCAGGGACTGCCGGGGAGGCAGAGAGGTGGGCGGGGGCGCCCGGGGAGGGTTTCTCGTTAGCGCACAGACACAGTCTGTTGGCCTAATTAACTTCCAAGACGCCCTGTGTCAACAGGCCACAGCGGCCGGAATTCAATAGACAGAGCATCCAGGAGCCACAAACGCCACAGGTCCCCAAGCAAGTGCAGTGTAGTCTCGGGTGTACACACTCTTACACGCAGGCCACCCTTATGGGCACAGTGTTGCACACACACGGGCAGAGGCTTTGGTTTGCTCACTGCTGTTCCTCTGGTGCCCAGAACGGTGCCTGGTGTCAAGTTAGGCCTCAATTTACGTTTATTGAATGAGTGATGTGTGAAACGCACGCGCCCTGCAAATAGAGTCACACAGGTCTAGACTCCTCCACACTCTTCCCAAAAAACTATTGTCAAGTACAGGAGAGAGGAGACACATAGATAGATCAGTTGTAACATTGTGAGAAGTGCTTTAAGAGACATATAACAGAGAAAGGAAGACCCAGAGAGGGTGCTATTTAGGCGGGGTCTTGAAGGATGTATAGGAGTTCACCAAGAGGAGAGAAAGAGGAGAGGCCTTTGAAGTAGTGGGCACAGAGTATGCAGAGGACCTCTGTGAAGGATGATGCAAGAGAGTCAGAGAATGGGCTGGGCAGTGGTGGGGGCAGCACAGGGCAAGGTGGCTGGAAGGTCGGTAAAGAGACTTCCAGACCATGTGGTACCTGGAATGCCTGCTAAGGAGTTTGAATTGAGCTTGTGTGTAGAGGGAGGCACGAGGGAGTTCTAAACAAGGAAGAAGCAAGGTCAGATTGGTACTCTTGATTCTCATTATTCAAGGTGCTTATGATCTGTGAGTCACCAAGAACACTGGATATTGAGCCATTGCTCCTAGGGGACATACAAGCTTAGGTTCCTGTGGGCTTCTGTTTGCAGCATTTTTATCAATACTCGTTTTATGTGTGTTTCTGTTGAAGACTCCTTATTTAATATGTATCGTCAATTCATTAATATCAAACTCATGGCCAACACCACTAAAACTCATGCCTGAACGAAGCTTGTCTAACACACGTATTTTCTTTAGCCTTCTCGTGCTAGGAACACTAGACAGTACTTCAACACTGTAGCTGGGGGCTATGTTAAATAGCAAAATCACCAAAAACCCGAGAAAACCGTGGCACTAAAGAGACCTCCAACGGGACACGTGTTTACAGCACGAGAGCTGAAGGCAGAGTGTCACCTTGCTTGACCTCGGCTAAGAACTCGGGCATCAGGCGACTCAAGTTTTCTCCACTCTGTGCGAGTTGTGAATTGCCACGAAAGTGTCTCGAGTATTAACTTTGGGGTTGGAAATACATGTTTATGAGTAGACAAATTCACGATATGAAACCTGTGACTACGAAGATCGCTTGTATGTTTGGAAGGCTGCCCCTGAGTGCGAGAAGAGGCCAGACCGGAGGGGCTCGTGACACCAGTGAAGAAGTTACCGCAACCATTTAGGTAGGAGATGAACAAGAGGGTCAGATTTGGGAAATAGTTGGTAAATACAACTGGCAGTGTTGGGGGACCGACTAGATGCAGGGGGTGAGGTAGGGTGGGTCCTGGGTCGCTGGTTTCGGTGGTTTGGTGGGTGGTCGGGCCACTGATAGAAATAAGGACGAGAGAAGGAAAAACAGGCTGATTGGGGGGAGGTGGATGTCTTGGTCTGTTTTGTGCTGCTCTGACAGAGTGCTTGAGACTGGGTAATTTATGAAGAACGGAGGTTTATTTCTTGCAGTTCTGTGGCCGGGAGGTCCAAGATCAAGGGGCCGGCACCTGGTGGAGGGCACCACATAGGTGAGAGAGTGTGAGAGTGAGGGGCTGAATTCGCTTTCATGACAAACCCACTCTCAAGATAACCAACCCACTCCCTGTATAACAACGTCAACCCGCCTAACCTGATCGGTTCTCAAAGTCCCGCTTCTCCCACAGCCTCGCGCTGGGGATTGAGTTTCCCGTGTGAACTCCGAGGGACACATTCACACCGTGGCAGGGGCGTGAGCGGGGCAGGTGATGCGCAGCACAGATGGCGGAGTCAGTGAGTCCCTGGTGCTGACTGGAGCCACGGGGGCTGTCCACGGCCGGTAGGTGGCAGCAGCGACAGGAGCCGCAGGAGTGGATCTGCCGCGCTGAGGGGAGGAGAGGGTGCAGGTGGAGCTCTGGGGCATGCTGGCATTTAGGAAGCAGGCAGAGAATCCCCCGGTGGAGGAGAAAGAATGGTCAGAGGGAAAAAGAGAAATCAGAGCAGGCCAAGGAGGGGAGAACACCCTGAAAGAGAGATCCAGGGAGCCCGCCTGCAGAGAGGCCAGCGGGAGGGCCTGGTGGCTTTCAGCAATTGCAGTAGAGGGGTGGGGACCCAGCAGGGGTGTGGGGTGTGGGGGAGGATACATTCTCCAGCCTCCTCCCCCTTTGACGGAGGTGATGATGAAACCATTTTCTGCTGTTTCTCAGAGGTCCCCAGCAGGATTAAGCACAGTTGTCTATGGAGGTAACTTGCTTAACAAACACCCTTCATTAGCTTCCCTTCCTCCTCTGACTCACTGCCCCTTCCCACACTGCCGTTTCCCGGGATTGCCTCCCAAATAAACAACCTCTGTGCAAATCCTTGTCTCAGGCTTGGCTTTGGGGAGAACCCAAACTAAGACATCTCTTGTTTGAACAGAGCAGCAGCCTCATCTCCTGGGGGAATTCTCCCATCCTCGCTCTAACGAGCCGCATCTTCTCGCAGAGCGCGCTCTCTTGAGGACTGCTGATTGGTCCAGGGTGGGACTGGCCCCAGATTGGGCTAATCAGTCCTACTTACGCTGCTCAGTTGATTGGGCCAATGTGACAACTTAACCCACGCTGCTCTATTAAGGGTCCTTCCCTGGGACTTTTGAACATGGGACAGGGAGAGTGTCCATCCGATGACAGAGAGCGAGGAGGGAGGCTGAGGCCTTGCTGGCAGCCTGCTACTTGGAAATGCCGCCTTGCTGGAGGACACAATGGTCCCAATGCAGAAAGGGAAGCAGGAATGAGAGATGAGCAAGTGAGTGCTCAGAAAGCACTGGAGTCCCTGGCTGCTTTTATCTTTGGAGCCCAGCGATATTGCTTTCCTTCCCGCATGCACATAGCTACCGTGTCGCCCCTTTGTCTTAGCCTGTTTAATTTAGGGATCTGTTACTTGCAACCAAAAATACTCCGTGTGACCTTGGGTTTGCCATTGAGCAGTGCCTAGTGCGCAGTAGGTGTTTAGTAAGTATTTGTTAACCGACACCCTGTGGACCCTGCTCCCCTCATTCGCGTGCTGGGGTTGATAATCACCAGCTTGTGGGGTTGCTGCCTATGAGGAGATGAAAGGGGGAGGGCTGTCTCAGTCTGATTTGTGCTGCTACAACAGGATACCACAGACGGGGTAATTTATGCAGCACAGAAATTTATTTTCTTGCCGTCGTGGAGACTGGGAAGTCCAAGACCAAGGCGTTGGCATCTGTTTCTAAGATGGTGCCTTGAACACCGCGTCGTTGGAGAGGAGGAGCGCTGTGTCCTCACGTGGCAGAAGGCGGAAGGGCCAAAAGGGATGAACTCCCTCCCTCGAGCCCCTTTCTAATGGCATGGACCCCTTCGGGAGGGTGGAGCCATCATAGCCTCGCCACCTCCAAATTAGGCCCCACCTCCCAATGTCGTTGTACTTGGGATTAAGTTTATAACACATGAATTTTCGGGGACACGTTCAGATGTAGCAAGGGCTTTGTTAACTGTGAGGTCTCAGACGCAAGCAGAGAGCCCCATTCTGCCTGGTGAGCTGGGGGGGGGGATGCCAGGGAGGGGAGGGGACGGCGCCGTGGGTGAGGTGCGCGGAGCCCTGCCCGTCTGTGGCTGGACAGGGCCTGGCGGCTGCTGGCCAGTGAAGGCCACGTGATGATGAAGATGATGAAAGTGTAAGAATGGATTGGGGAGACTTTTTACCCCTTTTGAGACAATCAATAGGAAGGGCAGGGGAGGGAGTTGCTGTTTACCGACTCTGTTATGTAGCGCTCACTGGGAACGCAGCCTCTCATCGTGCATCGGGGAGTATAAGCCGGTGACCTGGAGGCAAATGTTTTATTTGGCTTTCAAGGTGCTAAAGAAATATTTCAATTAATTGCCAGCATATACCAATCTGGAGATCCCACATAAAATTGTGTCTTGAACAATCGGAAGATCTGGCAACGTGGGCCTATATTTCCTGTGGCATCAATGGTCAGAGCTGACAAGTGGCTTCCCCTCTCAGTGGGACAGTCTCTCTGCAGTTTTCTACAGGCCCCACCGGGCCCCCAGCGTTGATATAAGCTACTTGCCTGGCCCCTGTAGCCACTGGACTCAACCGATCTTCCCAATAGCCCTGCAAAGTGGATGCATTCAGTCCCATTTCAGAGATGATAAAACTGAGAGTCAGGGGAAACGAGATCTGCTCCAGGTCACGCAGTTAGGGAATGCTGGAGCTGGGATTCTAGTTCAGTTCTTACTGACCACAAAGTCTACTCTCTTGCCACGGCATGGGGACTGTCTGGCTGGGTGTGGGGCGAGGTGGGAGGGAGAGCGGTTTGGTGTCAGTGATTAGGAAGGGTGGGGGTGCCACGGATAGAGGCAGGGAGAATTGGGGGTGGGGAGAGGATATTTTCGGACCGAGGCGTTACCAGTTTGAAGGGACCACAGGTTGTCTAGGTGAAGGGGTCCACTCTCCAGGTAAGTTACAGGACCTGGAAGCTGAGCCTGGTGGTCTGAGAAAAACAGAGAAAGAAATAGAGAACAGAAAAATAGAGGGTCATGGCTGGAGATATCTTGGGGACTTGGTGTCTGCCTTGCCACGGGGACTGAGGCAAAGGGAAGAGACGCACGTGATGATCAGGTGTCTTGCTCAGGAGCCTGGGTGGCTGGTGCCTGGGGAGGTCAGGGCGGGGGCGGGAAGGAGGCGGGGCGGCGGTGGGGGAGGCACGTCCAGCTTTGCATGGAGTCTGAGGCTGGGGAGAGTTGGCTCAACCAGGCTGGGGCGCGGGAGAAAGCTCTTGGCTGGAGATAATGATCCGGAGATTAAGCCGTGATGCCGGGCCTGGGCCGTCTGGGCCGACCAGGGCCTCAGTGTTTGGGGAGGTTGGAGGGATGCCCCCGCCCCTGTTCATTCTCTCTGACCTTCTGCAAGGAAATGAGGATCCTGCCCTCCTCGCCCAGGGGCCCCTCCGTAATCGGCTTCCCAGGGGAGGTCTGAGCCAAACGGAATAGTGAGGCAGGCAGGGAAGAAGGGAGGGAGGACTGGTTATCTCTTCCCCTCAGCTCCGAGTGGATAATTACACAGCTCTCGGAGCCCCAGGACAGGCCGGGCGGGATCCATACAGACAGCCTTTCAAAATTAATGGGACTCCAAGGGGCTGGGTGCGGGAGGCCGAGCGGCCGGTGCGGGAGGCCGAGCGGCCGGGGAGAGATAAAGTAGGCACGGGCACGGGAAGAGACTGTCTGGCAGAAGGAGCCCGAGGTGCAGAGTGTGAAACAGAGATGGAGGGAAAGAGGTTAAGTAACCTGCTCAGAGTCACACAGTGGCAAAGCTGGGGTTTGATCCCTGTCTGTGTCCAGAGTGCACACTCCTAACCCACTCCGTGGGTTTCCTTCCTCCTCACTGAGAAGCCACCTGGACACAGGCGCGCAGGGAACAAACCCTGGGTCAAAGCTGCTTCTGGTATGAACGAAGGTGGGGACCCAGGGAAGAGCGGGAACTTGTGTAGAAGGTGAGGGAGGCAGAGGGAACGAGTGTGACGTGTCCTCCTAGGCCAGCCCCCGTTGAAGCTGAGGCCCCTTAGTGTCCCCCGAGGCATGCCTCTCCAGCGTGCTTCTGGGCACGTCCGGATCGTGGTTTACAGCACTGTGCCAATGTCAGACTCTAGGTTTTAATCCACGTGCGTGGTTGTGTGGGACGTACCCATAGGGGAAGCTGGGTGAGTGGTATACAGGAGCTCTTTGTAATTTTTACATGAGTTCAAAATAAAAAGTTTATTAAAAAAACTCCCACAACACGCAGGGCAGACGCCAGCTGCTGGTTGAGGGGAGGGGAGAGGACAGAGCCCCAGAGGGAACTGGGGTGCAGAAAATTGACACAGGTGGGCCCCACTGCAGCCTTCTCACTCAGCTCAGGCACCTGAGGGCTCCTGGTACTCCAGGTGCCCCAGCTGGGGTCACTTACGGCCCCACTGGCCATGTCACCACGGCCCCAGGCTGAGTCTACACTGTGCTCACTCATGATTCAGTTCACCAGGAGGGTGAGCATGGGCAGGCAGGAAAGCACCAGAAACACCTACTCCTTGCTTCTCATATGTTATGTACAGGCAAGACTCCTAAGCTGCTTCACGGATGGCATGGATTTGACCTCTCACAAAATCCCAGTTCATGGAGGAGTGTGAGGCACAGAGAGGTTAAGTAACTTACTCAAGGTCACACAGTATGTTCTGGCCAGACTGTTTTAAGCTTGCCTCACATAGGGGATTTATTGTAGATGCAGCAGGGCTTCCAGGTCTCCAGGGGCAGGAGCTGCTGGATCAGTAGGCCTCTGGAAGCCTGGAGCTTAGGGGCCAGGGGGACTGAAATTGGCCCCCAGACCTCTCCCAGGAGCTTCTTGGTCACCCCAGGCTGGCTCTTCTCTTCTCTTCTATCTCCTCTTACACTGGCCCCAAGGGCTGTCTTGCCCCCTCTACTTTGCGGTGAAGCCAGCTTCTCCTGGCCTCTGTGCCCACTGCTCCCAGCCCAGCTGAAGGAGTGGCCCTGTTCCTCTTCCTGAGGATTGGTCACCCCTGGGTCCAGGTGGCTGTGACCCAGACTGGCAGGACACGCAGGGCAGTGTGGCTCAGTTGCACGAGCCCTGACTCTGCTGATGGATTGCTTGGGTTTGGATCCCACCCCCTCCCTGTGTGACCTTAGGCAAGTGACTTCACCTTTCTGTCCTCTCAGCTCATTATTGGAGGTAGCAATGGCGCGTTCCCCCTGTGAAGACGGAATGCGTGTTGCAGCATAAATGAACACGCGTGGAGCCCTGGCTCAGATGAGGCACTCTGTGACCCTGATTACTGGTATTGTTGTTACTGCTGTTATGGAACACGGTGTGTCCGCTTGGCAGCGGCCATTGGTGGGGCAAAGGGTGATGGACACGTCTGCTGCACCTGGCCGGCCCATGGACTGTTGGGGCTAACACTCACCATCCTGACCTGCTCAGCATCCTGGCTGACAGACCCACCCTGGGAAAGGGAGAGCTCGGTGCAGGAGTGTGTGTGTGTGTGTGTGTGTGTGCACGCACAGAGAAATACTTTTGACCCTCTTCCACTGCTGCGGCTGAGCCCTTGGGCGGTGGCCCTGATTTGGCCCTTATGCCCTCATAGGGGTGGGGGAGGGCTTTTCCCTGCCTCAGTGGAGCACAGGTGGGTGTGTGTGCAAATAGTAAGCTTTTAGGGGGAAGTAAGGGCTTCTTCTGACAATCAGGCGTCTTCTAGAACTCTAGGAGACAGGCCAACTCTGGGTAAGGTAGCCAGTGGATGACGAGGAGGGAAGGCACTGTCTTCACGGGAGAGTTGCAAGGCCTGAACCCCTCCCATCCTGATCATTGGAACGCCTATTTCTCCAGCTTAGAATCCTACCCAGCAGCCTCTCTGGTGCAGCCTCCCGCTGCTGGTGTGTTGGTGGAGATCACAGGCAGGAGAAGCTTGAGGGGCTGGTGAGACGATGGCACAGGCCTCCAGGCCTGGGGCCCTGGGCAAGATGTGAGACGGGGGAAGAAAAGGCCAGGAGGAGGCTGAATGACAATAACAGCGTGCTTACTTTGTGCTAGATACTGTTCATCGAATCCCAACAACCCAATGAGGAAATGTGATGGCCACCTGCCCATTTTACAGATGAGGAAATAAATCAAGGCTTTAAGAGACTAAATAGCCCCTTTTCTGTTCATTCTGAACATGCCAAGATTACTTCTACCCCAGGCCCTTTGCATGTGCTCTTCCCTGTCTGCAGCGTTTTGACCTCGAATCTTCACAAAGCCAGTGAACGTATCAGCTTCATAACAAATCACCCCCAAACTTAGTAGCATCAATAACTAAATCTCTTGTAAGCCACTAAATTTAGTAGCTTGCAATAACAAATATTCGTTTTCTCCATGTTTCTACGGGGGGGATTCTGGCGCAGCTTCAGGGCCACATTATGGCTTCTGTGGGACCCAGGCCCTCTGGCCTTTGTTGGTCCTTTCCCTTTTAAAAGAATATTGAAAGATTACCTTTTATGATTGTGTTGATATCAAGACAAATAATGTGATGTCTTAAAAACTTTTTCTTTGACCTAAAAGTGCTTTCTTTCTCCTAATGTTAAAAGAAATTAAAACATTTTCATAGGCCCTAAAAGCAATAGCGGACGAGCCGTCCCGAGTAGCTTAGCCAAGCCGTCTGGCTCAGGGGCTCCCTGTGGCTGCGGTCGGGGTGTTGGCGCAGGCCGCAGCCATGCGAAGGCCGGGCGGAGACGGGAGGGCCCGTGTCCAGGTGCTCACTCACGTGGGTGCTGGCGGGAGGCCCAGTGGGCCTGTCCACGGGGCTACTTGAGCGTCCTCATGACATGGCGGCCGACTTCCCCTACAGCGAGAGACGTGGAGTGAGAGGACGCCACAGTGCTTCTTATGGTCGTCTTGGAAGCCATACGTGGTCAACGCACCGTTGCTTCCGCCACATTCTTCTTGTTAGAAGTGAGTCGCTAAATACGGCCTGCACCCAAGGGACTTACGTGCAGGGAAATCAGAGTCCACTTTTTGAAGGCAGTGGATATCTTTTAAAACCAACATGCCTGGCTTCGGAGAGTCCTTCCCTGGTCACCCCCTTTCACCCCCTGCTGCCACCTGTGCAGTCCCCTGTAATCCATCACTCCGTTGGTTATCACTATCTGCAATTACCTTTTTTTTTGAGACAGAGTCTCACTCTGTTGCTTGGGCTAGAGTGCCATGGCGTCAGCCTAGCTCACAGCGAACTCAAACTCCTGGGCTCAAGCAATCCTGCTGCCTCAGCCTTCCGAGTAGCTGGGACTATAGGCATGCGCCACCATGCCTGGCTAATTTTTTCTATATATTTTTAGTCGGTCAATTAATTTGTTTCTATTTATAGTAGAGACGTAGTCTCAGTCTTGCTCAGGCTGGTTTCAAACTCCTGAGCTTGAGCGATCCGCCTGCCTCGGCCTCCCAGAGTGCTAGGATTACAGGCGTGAGCCACCGCGCCCGGCCTTGCAGTTACCTTTATTGATTGCCTGTCGGCCCCAGCTGGACGGCAAGCCCCAGGGGAGAGCACGATGTCTGTCTGTTCTCTGCTGCTGCTGCTCCAGGGTGTAGCATAACGCCCAGCGCCCGCGAGGCTCCCGGTGAGTTCTCGGCCCTGAGTGAATGAAGGTGGTGGTGGGAGAGCCAGCGGCCACTTCAGGCAGGTGGCAGAGGGGCACGTGCAGTCAGGCTGAGGTTGTAGTGGGGTTGGTTGTCCTGTCATGGTCCCCAGGTACCAGGGGCTTTGGGAGGAAGGGTGGGGCTTGGGAAGAAGGTCCGGTAGGGAAGAAGAGGGGAGAGTGGGGATGAGAGGCCTGGAGACACTGGCCGACCAGGGGGCATGGGATTATGCTGTGAGCGGGGACCCCAGATCACAGGGTCTGGTGGGGCAGCCAGGCGTAGGAGCAGGTATATCGCAAAGTATTGTGACAGGGGTGTATTCAAGCCTCATTAGGCTGGATCCTGATGTCACCACTGACTGAGGCCTTTGCTTTGGCCCATCCTTGACTGGACCTTGCTCGCTTGCTGGGGCTTTGGGTAGGGGGTTCATGAGTCCGGGGGAGACACGTTCACTCGGCCGCCGCAGGGCTGCTGCAGACTGGCTCACCTGCCTGCGCTGCTCCATGCAGCCTCTGGGGGGCAGCAGAGGCCCAGGCTTGGGGTAGCGCCTGGCTCCTGCAGCTCAGCCGTCAGAGTGACTCTCTGCTGCTCCGGTTCCCCCTGGGTGGGAGATGCTGGGTGGGACGGAGGCCCAAAGTTTGGGGTGTTCTAGCCTATGCTCCTGCTTCTGAAGTCTTCCTTCCACTCTCCCCTGCAGTCTGTTCCTGCATCCTTTCGTCCCCTGCAAACCTTCCTGGGAGATGAGAGCAGAGTGGGGGCCCAGAACTTGTCAACTTTTAGGAAGGAACTGGACTTCATCCTAAGGGCAATGGGGAGTTCACCAAAATGCTTGAAGCAGGGAAGCCACACAATCAGATCTGTGTTTTCAGAAAGGTCCCTCTGGCTGCAGGAGGAAGCAGCAGCAAGTGCAGAGGGGAGCGGCTGCCACGGCCCGGTGGGAGACGGTCTGAGAAGAGCCAGCCAAGCATCTGGGCAGTGGGCAGATAGCAGAAAGGCCTGCAGGGGGACATGGGGCAGCGCTGGGTGGAGCATGGGGGGCAGGCTGAACCCTGGGATGAGTATGCCACTGCCATGGTGGCAGAGGGCTCAGGACACAGGGCTCAGCCTAGACAGGCCAGGATTCCATTTGTGGGGTGGCAGCAGCAGGAGGGGGCAGCCCCCAGGCCTATGTGGACTGGCTGTGAGTCAGGAACAGGGGCCAGGGACCCACAGCTGAGCACAGGGTGCGGTGTTGGCCTTAGCACCAGCATAGTCTCTGAGCAGACCTGGGCTCCGAAGGGCAGCCTGAACTCCAGTCCCTAAAGGGCGTTCCCTCATGCTCATGTGCTCCAGAGTGCGGTCACCAGACATCAGGGGCCATGTGGGGAAGCCCGAGGTTTGGGTTGGGCTTGGCTCTGATCTAGAGGTGACAGCACGTCTACACTTTCCCACTTGGGGCTGAGTCCCTGGGCCTCACCAGTGATCGTATCTGCTGCCCGCCAGCCCTCACCTCTCTGGTGTTGAACTGGAAGCTGTCTGTGTGATCTCAGGTGGCCTTGTGCCCAGACACTGCAGTTGGCCTGGGTCTAGCAGAGCAGGCTGCTCCTGCTTCTGGCCTCCAAGCCATTGCTGCAGGAGGTGATGGATTCATCTCCGAGCCTCCAGGAGGCTTTCGGTTTGTGCACCTTTCTGCCTTCCCATGGGCTGCTTTGTGTGTCTGAAGCATTCTGTCACTGCTCACTTTTACCTGGCCAACTCTGTCATCTTTATGTCTCAGTTTAAATGTCACTTCCTTGGAAACAATTTTAGTGCCACCATTATTCTTGTTCAGAGCACCCTTTGCTTTTCCCATGGTGCATTTATTATAACTTATCATACTCTTATTGTGCATGTGTGTGTGTGCGTGCGTGTGTGTTTATTTTAACATCTTGACCCAGTGAGTAGACTGGAAGCTCCCTGAAGCAGGAATTATGCCTATTTTACTCATCATAGTAATCCCAGCCTCTCGCCCCAGGCCAGGGACACTGTAGGCACTCTAAAAATAGTTGTCGAATGATTGAATGAAAGAAAAGAGTGGCTGTGTTATGGATGCCCCTGGGGACACTCTATGTGTTGGGAATTCATAAAGCCACCGAGTAAACCTGGCATCTCTCTGGATCGTCAGTTCTGGTTGATGATAAGGAATCAGAAGCATCATATTTACTTATTAATTGAATATTTTACATTACAAAAGTAATGCATGTTCCTTGTCAGAATTCAATCAATAGGCATTATTTTTATATTGAAACAAACCCTGACACATTGTGGAACAGAATGCAAAGTTCACTTGGCTTTTAAAGAGAAAATATGAGGCTTCAAAGACATTTTGAGCTTAAGAAGAGACAGGCTGGCCTGCAGCACAGGCTCCCGCAGGGATGTGGTCACTCCTGTGGGTTAGGGCACCTCCGCGGGAGACGCCGAGAGACTGTTAGGCAATTGCACAGCTGTGGGTATCATGGCCACAAAGCATGGCTGGACCTGGAGAAAAAGGAAACGCTGGCTTTGCACAACGAGGAGACTGCAGGCTAGACTCCAGGGCCAGGGGCCAGAGGAGAAGAGGGTTTTCATGGAGGAGCAGGGATGGAGGGAGGCATTCTAGAGTCTATCAGGAAGGAAACTTCCCTAGTGAAGAAATACAAGTCTTTTTGGGAGAAGGGGAGAGTTCGCTTCCTGGGAAGATCAGCCCCTTCAGAGGAGCAGAGCTGGCTGCCCAGAACTGGGGTCTTCAGGGCTCCGAGAACTGGGGGGAAGTGTGGGTGGGGACAGCCACCCACTAGATTGGCTGGGGGGCAACCCACGGCCATTCAGGGAGACTGGAAGTGAGTGGACTATGGAGAATGATAGTGTTACGTGCAAAATGCACAGCACGCAGTGGAATAAAGGACATAGACCTGGAGCCTAACAGATCCAGGTTCAAATCCCGGCTCTGACATTTTTAGTTGTGTGACTTTGGTCAAGTCTGTTTCCTCTCTGAGCCTCAGTTTCTCTATCTGCAAAATGGGGATCCTGAGCACCATCTTTAAAGGGGTTGCAAGGGTGACATTAGGATTTGTTCTCTGCACATTAGAATCACCTGGGAAGTGTTTAAAACATACTGATGTCTGGGCTTTAGCCCAAGCCAACTGAGTAGGAATCTCTGTGAGGGCATCTCCAGCACCTAGGACTTTTGCAAAGTGTCCCAGGTGATTGTGTGAGCAAGGAGAATCCCTGTGATAGGCGATCCGAGCCATAGCCTTACTGTCTCCAGCTGAGGAAGCAGTTTGAGTTTCCTAGTTAATCCACAACAGGCGTCCCCAGGCTTTGTGGTCAGTCAACAAGCTTTCGTGCATCTCATCGGGCTGCCCTCCTCTGCTCGGCTGCTCTGCTCTTTGTCTGGGTCCCAGCTCTCGGGACATGGGGATGCATGTGCTTTCTGTGCAGTGGCCTTGGAGGTGACAGACAGACATGGACCTACAGGGAGGATGACCCAGGGACAGACAGCAGGGACAAATAAGCCAGGCCCAGAGCCAGGGACACCCTCCCCCACCAACAGATCCAGAAAGGGAGATTGACTTAGTGCTTGAACTTGAGCTGCAGCAGAAGCCCCTGGTGGGGAGGATGCTTGCTAAAATACACAACGCCAGGCCCCCAGCCCCAGAGCTTCCGATCCAGTAGGTCTGGGGTGGGGCCCAGAATGTGCATTTCTAACAAATTCCTGGGTGGCACTACTGGCCCCGAGGACTACACTTTGAGAACCCCACCGACTTAGAGAGAAGTCAGACAGGAAGGCAGGCAGACAGACAGACAGAATCTGAGACAGAGAAACCCAGGCACACACAACTTCCATGTGCACAAACTCAGAGCTAGAGAAACAGAGGAGAAACGGACCCAGAGAAATGACAGTCATGCAAACTCACGGACTAGACCGGGGCACACACACATGGAGCTGGGTAGAGACAGGGACCCCGATACAGGTCCCAGGAAGAGGCCACTAAGGGACAGAGATGATGACACTATCCTGAACCCTCACCCCAGGTAGGAGAATGACCAGCACCTCAGGAAAGAGAGATAAGATGACCCGAAGCTAGGCTGACAGAGGGGGAGACAGAGAGGCAGGTGGACATTCAAAGTGCGTGAGCTGGCACCAACTCGCACTATTGATTTTCAGGACATTTGCCGGCCAATTGCACAACCTCGATGGTTTGAAATTGGCCCTGATGAGGGTATTCACCCCATCTCAGACCCTTGGGGAGCCCAATGTGGTTGGTGGCTTTATAAGCAAGGGCTCCTCTTTTCTGGCCTAGGTTTGGCTGGGGCAGGATTTTGCTCTTCTGCTTAAAGATCAGGTCCTATCACCTCCTCCAGGAAGCCTTCCTGACTGTTCCACCCATGTGGCTCTTGTCTCCCAAGAGTTTTGGAGCTTCAGCTTCTTGGGCTTTCTGTGCATTTTTCAGGGCTCATTGTTTCTGGTGTGACCCTGGGTTAAATGTGACCCCCTTTCTGGCCCTTGGTGTCTCCATGTGTAAAATGTGGGTGGGGGTTGGCTGATTGAACCTCAGGGCCTCTTCCATTCAAAATAATTTTAATTTTACTCCCTCTCTCCTTCCCTTTTATGGACCACATTTCTCTGTTCTTGAAACCTTCTGAGCAAGCCCCTCAATATACATTTGTTTATTTATATAAAATATACACATCAAAAGACATACATAAAATATAAGTTAAAAAGGGTGAGATAGAAATACAAATAGAAGTTACTATATATATATATATATTTTTTTTTTCTTTTTATTTTTTTCCCCAAGGAGACCTCTGCCCTAGTTTGCAAGCTCGCCGAAGCCTCCTCAGTCTTCTGCAATCCAAGAAGGACTTGCTTGGCCTGGGGTAGCTGTTCTCTGGTTACCGGATAATAGCAGTCATAGAACATTTACGCAGCCTTCTCACTGGGCTGGGCACCACGCTAAGTGCTTCCTATGAATTAAATCATTTAAGGCCCATAACAACCCTCCGAGATAGGTCCCATCATTATCTCTACTTCCCAGGTGGGGAAACTGAGGCAGAGACGTGGTAAAACATGCCCTTTCTCACATAAGCAGCAAACAGTGTGGCTGCCATTTGAACCCTGGTCTGGCCACCGAGATCTAGCCGCCTCTTGGAGGGAACCTGCCTCTGAGGCCTGGCCCCGGAACCCGCGTGCTCCCAGGAGTGCCACCTGTTTCCGTTAGAACTGCTGCTAAACATCCTCTGAGAGCTCCCGGGTCCTGTGCGGGGAGCCGTGCCCACACCATCTCATCCGCTCCTTCCCCAGACGCTGCCAGGTCGTTGTCACTGTCCTTAACGAGCCTGAACCCGGGGGCCGTGCCCTCCCCTGGGGCCTGGCTGGGCCACTCTCTTGCCACCCTGGCCGAGCAGGAGGGTGAGGTTTACCCGTAAGCACATTAGGAGATGCGTCAAGTCGCCCTGGAAACTAGACTCTAGTTAAGTGCCTGAAAAGTAATTATAAACTCCAGAATATCTTTCAGCCGAGCAGGTGGCTGGAAAATTGGAAATCTATTTCCGAGACACCTTCTGCTTTCCAGAAAGGCTGAGGTTACATTTCAGGCAGGGTGAGCGACGGTGGCCTCCGCAGGATGTGTGTGTGTGTGTGTGTGTGTGTGTGAGTGTGTGTGTGTGTGTGTGCGCGCGCGTGTGTGTGTGTGTGTG
Source organism: Mirza zaza (assembly GCA_008750895.1). Taxonomy (NCBI): domain Eukaryota; kingdom Metazoa; phylum Chordata; class Mammalia; order Primates; family Cheirogaleidae; genus Mirza; species Mirza zaza. The sequence continues at coordinate 16,117 of VSMD01042637.1, forward strand.
TGTGTGTGTGTGTGTGGATGGGGTGCAGTCCCGAGGGGCCCAGGGGAGTGGGGACGCCAGTCCGGGGGTGTAGCTGTCGCACCCACCCTTCCCTGGTGCTCTGTGCCGCGAGGGGGTGGCAAGCGCCTCCTCGCCGGTGTCACCCCTTGAGAGCTGGGTTGCTAGGACACCGGAGCCGAGGATATGCCAGTTGATTTGCCAAACAAATTTTTCTTCCAATTAGGAATAATTAGACAAAGGGAGAAAGTGCGCACTTTGATGGTGCCCAAGACTGGCTTGGAGCTTGGGAACCCCAAGGAGTCGTCCTGGCTTTGTGGCTGAAGACAGCCGAGAGGGTTGGCCCCCCGGGAAGGAGCCCCTCTCTGGACCCACAGCACATAGCTGGAGGAGGAGGAGGAGATCTCACGTTATTAAGCGTCTGCCACGTGCCAGGCATCGTGTCTACTGCCTTACGTGCACGGCCTCTTTCCTGCTCACGACAAGCGGGGACTAGATGATGTCACGCTATGGTCCCTGCGTCGCCTGCAGCCCTGCTGGGCGCCTCGCAGGCCCCAAACTTCTTAGGGTTCTTGCACATGCTATTCCGCCCTCCCAGGATAAACTTGCCTCACCTGTCTGTGTGGCTGGCTCCTTCTCACTCTTCAGGGACCACCCTTATTATCCAAAATAGGTCCCCACCCCTTTTCTTCCCCCTTGGCCCCTTGCTACTTTCCTGCATGGCACTTGTTACAGGCTTGCAATTATTTTATTTGTCTAGTCACTTGTTTTCTCTTTTGTCTTCCTAGCTAGAATGTCAGATTCGTGAGGACAGGGGACAGTGTGTGTCTCACTCGTGGCACATTTTCTAGCGCATGAAAGGCTCTCCATGAATATTTGTGGAATGGGTGAATGAGGACCTCTGTTTTGTCAAAAGGTAGCAGAGGCTCAGTGAATCTACAGTTCTTCCCTAGGGTCTGCAGCTGAGTAAGTAGAGCCAGGCCGCAGCCCCATAGTGCTCTTACCCCCAGCTCTCCCCTCCCCCTGGCATCGTGCTGTCTCTGGCCAGCGGTGGCCTCGGTCCATGCCCCACCCTCCAAAGAGGTCTGCATAGGAGGGACAGCCTCAGGGTCTCCTGCCACCCGTAGATACGGAGATTCCCAATGATGGTGATGTGGCAGTGTAACGTAGCGTCCCTGGAGTTGATCTGCCTGGGTTCAAATTCCAGATCTGCCAGTTACTAGCTCTGTGACCCTGGCTAAACCTCGGTGTTCCCATCTGTGATGTGAGGATGACGGCAGAGCCTATTTCTCAAGGGTCTTGTGAGGACATAATGAGGAAACATCCGTAGAATGTTTAGAACAGTGCCTGGCACACAGGAAGTGCCTCCCACAAAGTAAGTTATAGAAAAAGCTGGGGTAACTGCTCTGATCCTCCCCTCTTGTGTCTCTGACACACCAGGGACCAGACCATGCAGCCCTTTGAGTGCCTGGTATAAACGACTCATCCTGGCATCAGAGGCCCCACAGTCCTAAGCGTTCCACTACTGGAAAGCTGAGAGAAGCTAGTGGGTGTGAAAGAGCCTAGTACAGTGTTGGGCACGTAGTAGGTGTTCAGTAAAATGGCAGTTGAGCCAATCCTGAGATAGCTGGGCTGAATGTCCAACTCACTGTTGAAACTCTCCATCCGGGGTTGCCATTCAAGGCCCCTCAACTACAATAATAAAAATAGCTGTTGAGTGGATTATGTGTCAGGCACTAAATTATTTATGTATCAATATCATTTTGCCTTTGGCTATAAGCTCCATGGCGATAGAGTCATTTGTTGTCTTTTTCAAGTACACAGTTGGCATTCAGTATACAGTTGAATGAATTAATCACCTTGCTTAATCTTCCCAATAACTTTATAATAAAAATAGATATTATTGCTAAGGTTAAGAAAGGATAAGTTACCTGCGCAAGGCCACAAGTTATCGACGGCAGAGTTGACGCCAAGGCCCATATTTGAACTTCTTCGCAAACTCTTCTAGTCTAAAATTGAGCCATTGTCCTCTCCTGCCCCCCCTCTTCCTTCCATCACTGCTCAAAAAATGAAAAGCTGAACAGCAAAAACCAAACCCTTTGCCTCCACGATGTTTCCTGTCTCAGTGAATGGTCCCATGCCAATAACCTGCTTTCACTCTCTCTCCTCTCCTCTTGGCATTAAGGGAGAGATTTTAAAAACATCTATCAGATTATATCACTCCCTTGCTCCAGTGGTTTCCCATGACTTTAGAATAATATCTCAGCTCATTAGCATGGGGGCTATGGGACCTGGTAGCTGCCCTCCTCTCTGATCTCATCACATTCCAGTCCCCTCTTTGCTCACTTGTTCACTCTTCTCCAGCCATACGTCTGTCCTCAAGCCCACCAAGGGCATTTCCACCTCAGGGCTTTTGCAACTGCAATACCTTTGGCGTATATGGTGAATTAAAGATGACCACACCTTATTTGTCCTTTCTCCCACAGAGAGATGAAGTCTATTTCTCTGTCCCCTTGAATCTGGGCTGGCCTGTGATTCCTTTCATTCATCAATAATATGTGGTAGAAGTGATGATGTGCCAGTTTTAGACTGGCAGCTTCTGCTTTCTTCCTTTTGCAATTCCATCACCATACTGAGGGAAGCCCAAGCAGCCATGTGGAGGTCCACGTGGAGGCTAACTGACACACCCAGCTGACAGCCCCAGATGAGCCCCCAGCTGACATCTAGACCACCTGGCCAGACCATGTGAGTGAGTCCCATTGGAATATAGTTGACCCTCAAACAAGGCAGGGGATGGGGGTGCCAGCACCCCCTGTGCATTTGAAAATCCACATATAACTTTTGACTCACCCAAAACTTAAATACTAATAGCCTACTGATGACTGGAAGCCTTACTGACAAACATAAACAGTGGATTAACATATATTTTGTATGCTATATGTATTATATATTGTATTCTTACAATAAAGCAAGCTAGAGAAAAGAAAATGTTATTAAGAAAATCATAAGGAAGAGAAAATATGTTTATTACTCATTAAGTGGAAGTGGATACTTATAAAGGTCTTCATCCTCATTGTGTTCACACTGAGTAGGCTGAGGAGGAGAAGGGGTTGGTCTTGCTGTCTCAGGGGTGGCAGAGGCAGGAGAAAATTCCCATGTTAGTGGCCTGTGCAGTTCAAACCTGTGTTGTTCAAGGGTCAACTATATATCCTCTCGTCCCAATCGAGCCATCCCGACTGATACCACAGGAAGCAGAGATGTGTTGCTTCTACTGAGCTCTGCCAAACTGCAAAATCAGGAACAAAGAAATGGTTATTTAAGCCATTAAGTTTTGGGATGATTTGTTATACAGCATAGGTTGAACCACACATAGTCTAAAATGCTGTTCTTCCAATCTTTGCTCAGTGAGCTCTTCAGTATTTTGGCCACCTCCTCAGAAAGGATTTTCCTGGCCACCCAATCTGAGGTAGCCCCTCCCTGCAACTAGCAACTTGTTATTATGTCACCCTCTTTTATTTTCCTCATGTGCCTATAACTGTTTGAAATTATCCTGGTTAACTCATTGATTATCCTTCCTAGAATGAAAGCTTCCGGGGAGAGGGCTTTGCCTGCCAGTTCACTTCTGTTTCCCCTGTGCCCACAGCCATGCCTGGCACATAGTAGGCCTTCAATAAATACTTGTCAAATTAATCACCCTCATATCTGTTATGGATCCTGTATTAGGTTCCTATTGTTGCAACAGATTATTGCAAATTCCAGGAATTAAAACATGGGCATCATTTGGGGGGCTGTTATACTGCCTACTTACTGCAGGTCCGATATCTGTCTGTCATTTTCAATGGTTTATTCTCTTTTCCTCTAATTCTTTCATCCTCCCCCACCCCACTGCCCACAGCCCTGGCTCCCAGTCTTTACAACACCTAATCTTCCTCAATGGATTGGCCCTGGGTTCTCTTTCCAAACAGCTCTTGATGGTGAAATCTGGGAATGACAAGGAGATTCTAAGACTTATTTATTTATTTATTTTTTTGAGACAGAGTCTCACTCTGTAGCCTGGGCTAGAGTGCTGTGGCATCAGCCTAGCTCAAAGCAACCTCAAACTCCTGGGCTCAAATGATCCTCCTGCCTCAGCCTCCCTAGTAGCTGGGACTACAGGCACTTGCCACTGCGCCCGGCTAATTTTTTCTATTTTTAGTTGTTTGGCTAATTTCTTTCTATTTACAGTAGAGATGGGGTCTTGCTCTTGCTCAGGCTGGTCTTGAACTCCTGAGCTCAAGCAATCCTCCCACCTCGGCCTCCCAAACTGCTAGGATTACAGGCGTGAACCACTGCGCCTGGCCCAAGACTTATTTTTTATTTTTTAAATTTCAGCATATTACAGGGGTACAAATGTTTAGGTTACACATATTGCCTTGCCCCACCTGAGTCAGAGCTTCAAGTGTGTCTATCCCCCAGACGGTGCACACCGCACCCATTAGGTGTGAATATACGCATCCCCTCCTCTGCCTTCACCTGCCCAACACCTGATGAATGTTACTACTATATGTGCATGTAAGTGTTGATCAATGAATACCAATTTGATGGTGAATACATGTGGTGCTTGTTTTTCCATTCTTGGGATACTCCACTTAGTAGAATGGGTTCCAGCTCTATCCAGGATAATACAAGAGATACTATATTACCATTGTTTTTTGTGGCTGTGTAGAACTCCATGGTATACATATACCACATTTTATTAATCCACTCATGTATCACCCAACATGAGTGGATACTCATGTATCCACCCAACAACAGTTGGGTTGTTTCCATATCTTTGCAATTGAGAATTGTGCTGCTATAAACATTCGAGTGCAGATGTCTTTTTTATAGAATGTCTCTTTTTCCTTTGGGTAGATGCCCAGTAATGGGATTGCTGGATCAAATGGTAGTTGAATTTTTAGTTCTTTGAGGTGTCTCCATACTACTTTCCATGGAAGTTGTACTAGTTTGTAGTCCCACAAGCAGCGTATGAGTGTTCCTATCTCTCCACATTCATGCCAATATTTACTGTTTTGGGACTTTTAAATAAAGGCCATTCTCACTGGAGATAAGTGATATCTCATAGTGGTTTTGATTTGCATTTCCCTGATGATTAGAGATGTTGAGCATTTTTAAATATTTTTGTTGGCTATTAGTCTATCTTCTTTTGAAAAGTTTCTGTTCATGTCCTTTGCCCACTTTTTGATAGGGTTGTTTGATATTTTCTTGCTGATTTTCCTGAGCTCTATATAGATTCTAGTTACCAGCCCTTTATTGGATGTGTAGAATGCAAATATTTTCTCCCATTCTGTAGGTTGTCTATTTGCTCTTGTGATAGTTTCCTTGGCTATGCAGAAGCTTTTTAATTTGATCAGGTAACATTTATTTATTTTTGTTGTTGCTATGATTGCCTTTGGGGTCTTCTTCACAAATTCCTTGCCCAGGTCAAAGTCTATAAGAGTTTTTCCAACATTTTCTTCTAGAATTCTTATAGTTTCACGCCTTAGGTTTTAAATCTGTTATCCACCATGAGTTGATTTTTGTGAGAGATGAGAGGTGTAGATTCTGTTTTAGGCTTCTACATGTGGCTATCCCGTTTTCTCAGCACCATTTATTGAACAAGGATTCTTTTCCCCAGTGTAGCGTATGTTTTTGTCTGCTTTGTCAAAGATTAGATAGCTATATGAGGATGGTTTTCTATCTGGGTTCTCAGTTCTATTTCTTTGGTCTGTGTCTCTGTTCTTGTGCCAGTGAAATGCTGTTTTAGTTACTATAGCCTTGCAATATAGTTTGAAGTCTGGTAAATTGATGCCTTTCAATTTGTTCTTTTTGCTTAAGACTGCTTTTGCTATACAGGGTCTTTTCTGGTTCCATATGAAGCATAGAATTATTTTTTCTAGATCTGCAAAAAATGATGTTGATATTTTAATAGGGATTGCCTTTAATCTTTAGATCACTTTGGGTAGTATGGATGTTTTAACAATCTTGATTCTGCTGATCCATAAGCATGGTATGGTTTTCCACCTGTTTACATCCTCTGCTATTTCCTTCCTTAGTGTTTCTTAATTCTCCCTATAGAGGTCTGTTACCTCCTTAGTTAAATATATTCCTACACATTTTATTTTCTTTGTTGTTATTGTGAAGGGTTTTGAGTCTTTGATTTGGTTCTCAGTTTGACTGTTGTTGGCGTATAGGAATGCTCTGATTTGTGTACATTGATTTTGTAACTTGAGACTTTGCTGAATTTGTTTATCAATTCCAGTAGTGTCATGGCAGAAGCTTTCGGGTTTTCTAAATATAAGTTCATACTATCAGCAAAGAGTGATAGGTTTGACTTCTTCTGCCCCAGTTTGGATGGCCTTGATTTCCTTCTCTTGTCTGATTGCACTGGCTAGGACTTCTAGCACTATGTTGAATAGAAGGAGTGATAGAGGGCAACCTTGTCTAGTTTCATTTCTAAGTGGGAATGCTTTCAATTTTTACCTGTTCAGCATAATGTTGGCTGTGGGTTTTTCATATGTAGCTTTTATCATTTTTAGGAAGTCCCATCTATACCTGTTTTATTAAGTGTTCTTATCATAAAAGGGTGCTGAATTTTGTCCAGTGCTTTTTCTGTGTCCATTGAGAGGATAATATGGTCTTCGCTTTTGCTTCTATATAAGTGGTGAATTACATTTATAGATTTACATATGTTGAACCATCCCTGCATCTCTGGCATGAAGCCCACTTGGTTGTGATAAATTATTTTTTTGATAACCACCTGAATTTGGCTTGCTGGAATTTTGTTGAAAATTTTTGCATCTATATTCATAATGGATATTGGTCTGTAGTTTTCTTTTTCTGTTGTATTCTTTCCTGGTTTTGGTATCAGGGTGATGTTGGCTTCATAAAATGTGTTGGGGAGGATTCCTTCCTTCTTGATGTTGTGGAATAATTTCTTCAGGATAGGCACTAGTTCTTTTTTGTAGGTCTGGCAAAATTTGTGTGTGAAGCCATCTGGTCCGGGACTTTTCTTTTTAGGAAGGTTTTTTACTGTTGCTTAAATTTCGGTACTTGATATTGTTCTATTCAGGAATCCTATTTCTTCCTGCTTAAGCCTAGGGATTTCTAAGAATTTGTCCATTTCCTCCACATTTTCAAGTTTACATGCATAGAGGTTTTGATAGTATTCATAGATGATATTTTGTATTTCCATGGTATCAGTTATAATTCCCCTCTTTTTATTCCTGATTGAGTTTATTAGAGTGCTTTCTTTTCTGCTTCTCTTTAATCTAGGAAGAGGTGTTTCGATTTTGTTTATTTTTTCAAAGAACCAGCTTTTTGTTTTATTAGTCTTCTGTATAGTTTTTTTTATTATTGATTTCATTTAGTTCTGCTCTGATTTTTGTTATTTCTTTTCTTCTTCTTGGTTTGAGGTTGGTTTGTTCATCCTTTTCCAGTTCTTTGAAATGATTCATTAGATTGTTGATTTGTGATCTTTCTGTCTTTTGGATGTAGGCATTTATGGATATAAATTTTCCTCTCAGGATTGCTTTAGCTGTGTTCCACAGATTTTTATAACTTGTGTCTCCTTTATCATTTAGTTCAAAGAATCTTTTGATTTCCATCTTAATTTCTTCCTTAATGCAATAATCATTCAGCAGAAGGTTGTTTCGTTTACATGACTTTGTCTAGAGATGAGATTTTCTGTTGGAGTTGATTTCTGATTTTATTCCACTGTGGTGTGAGAAGATGCATGATATAAGTTCTATTTTTTAAAAATTTGTTGAGACATGCTTTGTGGCCTATAATATGGTCAATCATAGAGAATGTCCCATGAGCTGATGAGAAAAACATATATTTAGTGGTTTTTTTGGGTAGAATGTTCAGTAAATGTCAGTCAGGCCCATTTGTTCTAGAGTTCTGTTTAAGTCCATTGTTTCCCTGTTTATTTTTTGTTTGGAGGATTTGTCCTGTTCTATCAGAGAGGTTAAGTCCCTGGCTATTACAGTGTTGCTGTTTTTCATTTTGTTTAGAATAAGTAGGATTTGCTTTATGAGTCTGGGTGCACCTGAGTTAGGTATATAAATATTTAGAATTGTTATGTCTTCTTGTTGAACTGTAACTTTCACCATTATATAGTGACCATCTTTGTCTTTCATTACTTTTGTTGATTTGAAGACTAAGTTATCTGAAATCAGAACTGCTATGCCAGCTTTCTTTTGGTTTCCATTTGCATGAAATATTGTTTTCTATCCGTTCACATTGAGTCTGAATGCATCCTTGTGGGTTATATATGTTTCCTGAAGACAGAAGATACTTGGCTTATGTATATTTAGCCATTTGGCTGGCCTATGTCTCCTTAGTAGATAGTTCCAGCCATTCACATTTATTGAAAGAATCAATAAATGGGGCAGATTTCTGCTCATTCTGTTGAGTTGAACTTTGTTGCTTTTGCTTTTTTTTCTCTCTTGAGCCATTGTGGTATATAGCCTTTGACTTTTAGCTTTTGGATGATTTTACACCAGTGAGTATTTATTGTACTGATCTGTGTGTAACACTGTTCTGAGTACTTCCTCAAGGGCAGGTCTTGTCTTGATGAATTCCCTCAGTCTTTGCTTGTCTGAGAAGGTCTTTATTTCTCCTTTGTATAAGAAACTAAGTTTTGCAGGGTACAAGATTCTAGGCTGGGCATCATTCTGTTTGAGAAGAGTGAGAATGGGGCCACAGTCTCTTCTGGCTTGTAGGGTCTCAGCTGAGAAATCTGCAGTTAGTCTGATGGCATTTCCTTTGTAGGTTGCCTGCTTCTTTTGCTTTGCAGCTCATAGGAGGGCCTGTTTCATGTTTATTTTGGTCAGTCTGATGACTGTGTGTCGTGGTGTCTTCCTGTTTGCAACAAATCTCCCAGGAGTCCTTTGAGCTTCTTGTACCTGGATATCTAGATTTTTAGCAAGGCCAAGGAAATTTTTCTCCATTATATCCTCAAATAATTTGTCCAACCCTTGTGTATTTTCTTCTTCACCTTCAGGGATATGTATAATTCTCATATTAGGCCTCTTCACATAATGCCATATTTCTTGTAGGCTTTACTCTTTTCTCTTATTTCTCTGATCTATCTCTACAACTGGCTTATTTAACTGAAAAGTGTTATCTTCAATCCCTGAGGTTCTTTCTTGTGTTTGATCTACCTTATTCTAGAGGCTTTCCACTTTGTTTTGTAATTTCTTGAATAAATTCTTCATTTCCAGAAGTTATGTTTGATTTTTCTTTAATATTTCAATTTCTTTAGTGAATTTTTCTTCCAAGTCCTGGGTTTTTTTGGTGTGGTTTCTTTGTGTTGGGTATCCATTTTCTCTTGCACATCATTGAGTTTTCTTACAATCCATGTTTGATATTCTGCTTCTGTCATTTTAGTGTTCTGAATTTGGTTGATATGCATTGCTAGAGAGCTGGTGTTCTCCTTTGGTAGAGTGCCTTCATTTCAATTCTTCATATTTCCAGAGTTCTTTAACTGATTACTTTCCATCTGGAGCAGCTATTGCTTCTTACCTTTAGATTTTCATTTAGATAATGACACACCCAGTTTAGTCTCTGAGCCAGCAGATAGTGTTTGTGGGTGAGATTCAATAACACCCTGTATGATTAGTCAGTAAATGCAGTAAAAGGGTGTGCAAATTGACCTCCCTGTCAATATGTGGTGCTTGCCGAGAGGAGCAAGCTACAGTGTTGTTTTGGGGTCCTATAAACATCTCTCCTTCCTCTGGAGAGGCACTCTAGTGCCTCAGGTGGTGGATGGGGCCCTGGTACTTCCAGTTGTTTCCTTACTCTCCACCTCAGTGGGAGCAGGTGGGGGAGTTAGGCTGGGAAGAGCTAGATTGGGTGAGCCTGCCCTCAAGTTCCACAATTGCTGTTAGCAGTGGTCAAGGTCTGTTCTGTGCTTCTGGGCAAAGCTGCCATGGAGGGACTGAAATGGCCCCACTCAGCCAAAACGTCTGCATGTGGAGGTGTGGCTGTCTGAGACCTGCAGTATGGAGCAGGCCTTGCTCCTTTCCACCCTCCTCTATTCTCAGGTTTCTTCTGGGCCTCTGAAAGCAGGCAGGACCTCAAGCCAGTGAATCTCCCTGACTGTGATGGAAGCTGGGAGATTTCCTGCCCAGGATCAGAGCCTGAGCTAGGTGCACAGACCTCCCATGGGAGGAGGTTCCCCTTGAGCACACTGCAGGGAGGACCCACTCTGACTTGCCCCTGAAGGCACACACACCTCAGTAGACTAATTCACAAATATCTCTTCTGTGCCCCCAGGCAACGCAATTGAGATCTGGGTGTATGGAATCTGGCCTGCAGGCATGTCCCCCGGGCCTCAGAGATCAATCCCTGACCTTGCCAGGGAGAAGAGTGCTGGTCTCCAGTCACCCATGGAGTGCCCAAGCCTGATCAATGTCTCTCTGCCTCGGGATTTTCCCTGATCTGCTGGAGTCACCAGGCAAGCAGCACCAGGGAGGACCAGCAGATAGGGAGCTCAAAGTCTAAGTACCTGTCAGTCTGCTGCAGGGACCCAAAAGGAAAGGTCCCATTCCCTGTGGATGTCTCTGGGTGGTGGCTAAATTGTCTTTCTTGGCAGCTGTGGGTAGGGGAGGGGAAGAGGAGAATGAAGCAATAGGGCACCTGCCAATCGGCTCGTGTCTGTGAGGTGGGAGGTGCCATGAGGGAGCTGGGAGCCTGTGCCCTGTCTACAAGAGGCTCACTGCTCACTGGAGGCAGCCATCTCTGGGCTGGTGTTGGCAGGTCTCTCCAGCAGCTCAAGAGCCCACCAGCAGTCCGAGATACAAGGGAGGGTAAATTTAACTGCTCCACCTACCCTTGTTGCTGGTCTCCAAGCCTCCTGGGGTTTAGACCCTGCTGATGCCTTTCTCCTTCCAGTTCCGCTCTGTGGAGTCGCCTGTAGTTTCAGACACCCTTTCTTCCGACCCTCATTGATCTATGCTTGTCTGCCTGTTTGTTTTTCTCACTTTCATCTAAAATCTGTCTTTCTTGCAGAGACACTCTGGCTGGCATTTTTTCTCGTCCACCATCTTGCCTCGATTCTCCAAGACTTTTTAAAATTTAATATTCTGGTGTTCTGGTACACGGCATTGTTTTTAAGTTCTGAAATGCAGGGAGTTTTTGTTAGCATAGTAGTGTTATTTCAGTATTTAAAAAAATCTGAATTGTGGATGTCTGAAGCCTACCCAGAGAACTATACACGCATCAAAATTTCCAAGTGAACAAAGGTGCACTCATTTAGAAAGCATTCTGAGCACCTCCTGGCCCTCTGTGAGAGCCTTCCAAGGTCTCTTGTTGTGGTTTTAATTCCCACACCCTGAGTGATAATGAGGATGCAGATGCAGAGGTGAGCCTCTGTCCCCTGTTTCGGTCCCTTGTGTTTTCTTCAGAGCCACTTTGGGTTTCAGTGGAATCTGCCTAGTATCCGGGGGTGGGGAGGACTTTAAAGAAAGTGGGAAGGAGGTTTGGTAGGGGGAGTTAGGGGAGAAGAGGTGGGGCAAGGTGCAGGGAGTTTCCCTAGACCCAATTCTCAGACTTTCTCCACGCTCTTCACCGAGTTATTTAACCAGCCCTCATATGGAACCTTACACGTGCCAGGTACCTTTCTAAGTGCTTTGTAAATATTAACTAATTTAACTCTTCGAAACAACCCATTGAAGTTGATGCTATCATTATCCTCGCTTCACAGACGAAGGCACAGAGAGGATAAGCAACTTATTCAAGATCACACAGCTAGTGAAAAGCAGAGCCGGGACTGGGACCCAGGCGCTTTGGCGTCAGATCCCGAGAGTTTACCACTGCATGATGCTGCACTTGTCTGACGGCTGAATTCCCTCTGATCCCCACCTCCTCCTGCACCCTGAGCCGGCTCTTTCCTCATGGCCCTTGCTCCCTCTTTCTGGTACTTTGTTTTGGCCATGACCTTCCTCTGCAACATTCCACCTGGAGAGACTCCAGCGAGAAGGGCGAAGGAAGCTCAGTCATGAACCCTGGTCCATCCCAGGTGAAGCAACATTTGAAGACCAGGCGTGGGTTTGGTGGGGACCACAGCTTGCTCTTAACAAACTATGAGTATTTTAATACCATGTACACTAATCACTGAAATACAACCACTGATTGTTTTGCTCCGGAGATGCAGCCACCGGGTCAGCATCAGAGCCCACTTAATCATTGGGCCATCTGGGCAGTGACCTGGAGCACCCACCTATAGGGAATTTCAGACATCTTTGGAATCAATTGGGAAGAAACTCAGATTTCTACACAAGACCCTGCATGTAGCATATAGAATGCCAGTGAGTCTTACTTCTGCGAAGGTAGACAACACCCTCAAAGGGAATACTGTGCAACATCTTGGATGCAGGTTATTTTTACTCTGAATAGCAGTTCCGTTAGCATGCACTATGATGCATGTTTTACAGAGGAGGAGATTGAGGCTCAGAGAGGCTGAGTGATCTGCCCAATGTCACAGCTAGTACGAGGCAGAGCTGGGGTGTGATCCTGGCGTTGCCTGTGTCTAGGGCTTGTGCTTTTAATGGAGTTCCCCTGCTGCCTCTGAAGAGATGGAAGGTGGGGAAAGATATGGGCCCAACACTTCCCCCTCCTCCTCCATCTCATGGCCAATGTGGGGTAAAAGCCACTGCGGGAACTCAGGTCTGTGGCCGATAAGGACCTGTGAGCCATAGAGGTGCAAACACTGTCAAAGGGAAGGGAGGGAAGATGAGAGGGCATCAAGAAAGAGGTGGCATTTGAATGGGGCCTTTGATATATGGTTCATTCAGTTACTATTTTCTGTGTCCCTGCTGTGTGCCACACACCATGCTGAGCACAGAACACACACTGGTGAGTAGAAGAGACATTTCTCTGCCCTCTCTAAGCTGCAGTCTAGAGCAGCACCAGCCAAGAGAACTTTCTGGGCTGCTGGAGATACACTGTCCAATAGGTTATCACTGGCCACATGTGGTTATCGACCACTTGAACTGTGGCTAGTGAGACTGTGGAACTGAATTTTAAATTTTATTTAATTTAAATTTAAATAGCCACATGTGACTAGCAGCTACCCTACTGGACAGTGCAGGTTTAGAGGGAAAGACAGACAATAGACATAAAGATATACTTACAATGAAAAGTGCTATGCAGGAAACGAGGTGCAGAGGATGAGGATGATAGGGAGTTTCCTGTTTGATCGGGCAATCAGGGAAGACCTCTCTGGGGAGGTGACATTTCAACAGAGACCTGGAAGGTGTGTGTGGGCCACAGGAAGAGGCAGAGAGTGCAGCGTGTGGAGGAGTCCTGGAGCAGGAAAGGGCTGGGTGTGCCTGGGATAGTGGGAGGAGGTCAAGGTGGTGAGAGTGTGCTGGGCAAGGGAAGGGGACCCGGGATGAGGCCATGGGGGATGGGGGGCCAGGGGTCTGGCCCATGGACTTGTAGGCTTGGGTAAGGAGTCTGTGGAAGGTCTCTTGCTCTGGCTGCTGCAGACTGTAGGTGGTCACCGTGGAGGTGAGGACATCAGGGAGGTCTGGGTGGGAGACGGGGCATGGAGTGGAGTGACAGCTTTGAGAAGTGACTGGATTCAGGACACACTTTGAAGGTAAACATGGCAGGCTGTGTAGACACACGAGATGTGGAGGGCAAAGGAGGCGGGGGAGCCAAGGATGGGATTCAGGGTTTTGGCCTGAGCCACTGGGCAAATGGTGGCACCACTTTCAGAGAAAAGAAAGTTAAAAAAAAAACATAAAACATCAAAGCACCCAGGCTGCTGGCTGGTCATCCAGATGGTTGTTGAAGTCAGAGGAAAGCTGAATGTTGACTTGCTTATGCTGTGTCTCTGTGGGCTGAGTATGTGAGCACACTCCGTGTGGGCGAGTATGCTTTGATGTTTGTACACATCTTTGCTTTGGGTAAAGTAAATGCAAACATTTGGGATGGGGTGTGTGTGCATATGAGTGTCTGCATTTGGGATGAGTGTATGTGAATGTGTGCACACACCGTGCAGGGGCGGGTGGGGTCAGTGTGGGTGCGTCCATCTGTGTGTGTCTGCGTGTGGGTTGAGAATGTCTGTTTAGGATCCAGGGTGAACCTGGGCCAGGGTTTATCTCTGTGAGATATGTACAAGTGAGGTTCGTGTGCATTCAGGGTGAAAGTGTGTGCATGTTTGTAGGGTGATGTGTGTGTGTATGTTTGCGTGTGCAAACCTTGTGTATGTGTGGGTCCAGCAAGTGCATATATTTATGCACAAGGGTGGGGCTGTAGGTAGCTCCACATTTCCTCCTACATCGGGCATAAATGTATGTGTCGGGTCTGTGCGTGCACATCTATTTGGGCGACCACCGGCACAGGTCTGCGTGTGTCCGTCTGTGGGGAGAGTGCACACGCACACACGCACACAGGCATGGGAGGATGGTTCCCCAGGGATGGGTTCGTGTGCCCATCTGTGTGCCATGCGTGCGCCTGCCTGTGCCTTTTGGTTCCCCTGTGCCTGCAGGTCACAGAGGCAGCACTTGCAGAGCATGTTATGGCATGTTTATAGGTCTCTCAACCTTAATGCATTTTAAATTTCCAACCCAAGGCGATCCCAGTGGGTTGCAGAGTCATTTGTTTCTTGCTCTGATTTAAAAAGAAAGTTTCCACAGTGAGGTCCCTTCTGCCTTCAGGCTGGCAGTCCCACCTGATTCTTCAGAACTCCGGGTGGAAGGAGGACACAGATGTGGTTTCCAGAACGGTGCGGTGGGTGGGTGGGGGTGAGGGTGTTGAAAGCGAGCTGAGAGAGGGGCTCTGTGAGGGTGGAGGAGGGGTAGAGGCTGGGGTGGTGACCAGGACAATGAGGCAAAAGAAACCAAACTCTCTTCTCACTTGGGCAGTCCCAGGACACGAAGGATGATGCACTGTCTTCTTGGCATATCCTCTTTCTTTCCTGTCTGCCCAAGGATTCACACCTGGCCCTGCGCTCTTACGCTTTTACCCATACACTCCCAGGGCAACCTGACCTCTAGCTGCTCAAGGCAACTCCTGATACCACAAATCCCTTTCCAAGCTCTTCTGGGCACCTTCGGGAACCCCTCTTGTGTGCCTTTGGCAGCCACGAATGCCCACCACTTCCCTCCTGTTCCATTCCAGGTCACTGGAGTGATGGCTTTTGTCCCTGTGGAAGCCCAAAGTGCCAGCTGTGTCCCCCAGACTGAGGGGCCGTAACTTCTGCTTGTCGCCGCGTGCACTGAGAGCCCTGAGGAGCCACTGCCCCCTCCGCTGCTTGTGGAGACCCATGGAGGCAGCAGAAAAACAGCTCCTCAAACTTCAACTTGTGGTTAGCGAGGCCACCTTGTGCCAGGCCTCGGGCACAAGGCGCCTGGAGCTGTGCTGGGGGCACCGAGTTTTCCCTGGAGACTCCTTTAGTCCTTCCTGCCGACAGCCCCGGGTGGGCCTGCCTCGCCCCTGCTGCAGACGTGCCGGCGTGCAAGGATACCTGAGGACTGGACTCTGGCTGGGACCTCTGTGTGCTTTGATACCACCTGTCTGATGGTCTCACTTGCTAGCCATTGGGGTCTCCTTTGAAGCATAATAAATTTTTCTAGCCTTTAATCAGGCATGGGCTGGGGCTGGGTTTGCAGGGTCCAGGGTCTCTTTCTTGACCTTTGATCAGCCACAGACTTGAAGGACCCTGCACTCACCTGGGTGATAAGCCTACAATCTGTCCTTAATGTCCCCTGTCACCGTGAGGCTTCCTGGTCTTATCCCATAGGAGCTCCGTCTACACACCCAGCTGGGCAAAAGGGCAGGAAAATCCAGGTCACCATGGGCCTCCTGGTCTTATCCCATAGGAGCTCCGTCTACACACCCAGCTGGGCAAAAGGACAGGAAAATCCAGGTCACCATGGGCCTCCTGGTCTTATCCCATAGGAGCTCCGTCTACACACCCAGCTGGGCAAAAGGGCAGGAAAATCCTCAACAAGGAGCTGTGGATGCACCTTCTGGAAACTGAAGACACCTTAAGGCCAAGTTGGTGATGTTTTTTTCTTTTTAAGAAAATGGCTTTATTGTTTTGGTAAAAAACACTATGTCTAATCACTGGGGAGTGGCAGGATAGCTTGATGCCTAAGCACATGGACTCTGGAGCCTGATTGCCTGGGCCTGGCCCCTGTCTTTGCCATGTACTGGCTGTGTGGCTGTGGGCAGCTATGTGACCTCTCTGTGCCTTGGTATTCCTGTCCTTCAAGACAGAGGTCATAGCAGTATCCGCTTTATAGTGTTTTATGAGAATGAGATGAGTTAACATATATAAGGGATTTACAATAGTCCCCAGCACATAGTAGGCATAATATATGCATTACCATTTTTATTGTTAAGCATCTTAACAATGCAGAAGAAAGGAAAACTCACACCACATGCTACCAACCAGGGGACCTTCATGCAGACATCTCCTTTAGGGCTGAAGCATGCATCGTTTCATATAAATGTGATTTATGGTATGTATTGTTCAGATTTGTTTTTTCACTTAACCATATGTCTTTGAGCTTTTTCCATATCAGTCCATATAGATCTACTTCATTCTTTGAAAATGAGTATTAATGAGCTACGATTTATTTGCTCAGTCTATCACCCACTTGTGGGCGTGAAGGTTGCTTCCAATTTTTCACTATTATAAACAACACTGTGGGCATATGTTGTGCATATGTCTTCTTTTGCATTTGTCTTGTTGCCTTCTTGGGCTAAATTCTAGCAGTGGGACAGCTGGGGCAAAGAGTATGCACATTTCACATCTTGGTACCTGTGGCCAAGCTGCCCTTTGGAAAGGTCGTACCGATTTACTCTCTCTCTGTTCTCCATCAATGACGTCTTCTGGTTGGACCTTTTCCATTTTGATTTGGGGTCCCTCATCAGGTCTCCCCTGTGCCCTGAGGTGAGGCCACCTGAATGCAGAAAGAAGCTGGATGAACATATATTTTTATTAGCCCATGAGATCATGAGCTGCCGGGAATGCATTGCCACCGAAGGCACTTTCTGAGTGTGACTGTTGAGGTCCCTGCTGTGGTTCTTCCCAAAGCGGAAAGGGTGAACCATGAAGCATGAAGAAGCCGGTTGAAAAGTGACTTTGATGAATGTAAGCATTATTCTCTCCAGCCTGCAGATGGAAGCAGCCCGGTTGATTTTACCAGATTTTGCAAGAGAGCAAAGGCTTCGAGTGACAGATTGCCCTTTTCAAAGATGGCTGCAACAGGAGTACCCATGCCACATGCTTGTGTACAATGGGACTGTGCCATGCTGCTTTAAGAGGTGGCATCGAATTCCCTTCTTCTTGAATCTGGCCTGGCTTGTGACTACTTTGACCAATAGAGTCTGGCAGAATCGATGCCCTTCTTGAATTCCCGAACCACAAATCTGAGAGCAAAATAAAATGGTCGATGTTTTACTCCACTGAGCTTTGGGATCGTTTGTTGCGCAACTGTAACAACTGGACGTTTAGCCACAGCTTACTGGGGAAGACAGTTCGGTGAAGTACAGCGATTTTCAGCCTTAGGGTACCTGAGAACCGAGCGAGGCTCTCATCAATGATGGAGATTCCTGGACCCCACTTCCTGAGGCTCCAATTTATTAGACTTAGAGTGGGGCTGGGAACTCCGCGTTTTCACATGAGATGAGCACCCCAGGAAATTCTGGCACAGTTGGTGCCCAATACAAAGCTTTGGTGAATCATATAAGAGCACAGGCTGTGGAGTCAGAAGGATTTGGATCTGAATTCTGATTATGTGAAGTGCAGGCGGTCGTAGTTTCTGCCCCACGGTGGCATTGCGGGATTAAATGAGATAATGTCTGTTGTGCTCAGCTGGCACATAATGAGCACAGAGGAAACAGTGACTGCTGTCATTGCATCCTGGAGCAGGAAGTCTAAGGCTAGGGTCTCTCCTCCCCTGCACTTTGACATCAAATGGAAAATACTGTGTTTCGGTGTATGTACCTAGGAATGGGGTCCATAGTTTTAATCAGATTTTCAAAGGGTCCTTTATCTAAAGAAGGTTAAGAACACTCAACAGGAAGTTTCTGCTGCTTGGCCTGGCTTCAGCCCCAGCACACTCCTTTCCTTCCAGCTGGAACCTGTTGACCACACCCAGTGGGCCGGTTCAGCCAGAGCATGGAAGGAAGACCGTAAGGCATCCTGGTTTTACCCTCTGGGACTCAGTGAAAGTGCAAGGAACCGCAGGGACAAAGATCTGGAGGCAGGACTCAGCTGGAGCTCATAGGCAGCAGTAAGCTGATGGTAAGAAAAAGAAGCTGTTTGGAGTCTGATCACAAACTGTTTAGAATGCCAGGTTAGGAGTTAGGACAGAGGAAATAGGGGCTCGAGGCAAATTTCTGAGCAGGATAGTGGCAGGATCACCGCCGTGCTTTAGCAGGATGTCTCTGTGATGGAGGGGAGAACGCAGCCTGGCTGTTAAGGCAAGGGAAGAACTCTGGATTCAGAAGCAGGTTCAAGGGTGGACGGTGGTGTTCCTTGCTGGGAGCTCTGCAAGAGCTGGTCTCAGCTGACTGCTTCTGTTTGCCTTCCCTGCCCAGGCGTGTGAGGTCCGCAGAAGAGCAAAGGGCTCTACTCTTTAGGCTGGAAGGCTAAACCTGGGTGGCAGGGTAGTAGAGGGAAGATTAAACTCCTGCTGTGTGCTTGGGCAAGCCCTCCTTCTCTCTTGCCTCAGTTTCCCTATCAGTAGAATGAGGGATTAGGAGACCTGAGTGGGTTTGTTACTGCTTCAATCTGCTCCTTGGAGTCCTGATGGCATAGGACAGGGATGGCAAGCATGTTTTCACTTCTGTGCCACTGCTGCCTGGCAGGCTGTGTTGAGTTGGATTCTGAAGTGGAATCTAGGCTCAGTGGGAAAGAGCTATGATAGATTCGCAATGCCTGCCCTGGTCGTGACATGAGCTGTGGCCTATCTCATCAACATCCAATCATATGGAGATTTTTATGATCATACAGCATGACTTCAGCCGCTCAGGCTAACATCGTCGCAATTTTTCCTGTGACTGTACATCAACTTGATTAACTTAAAATTAATATTTCTTAAAAGTTAATATATTTTGAAATTACATTGATTGCTAACATGATTGTGAGTCAAGATTATTAAAAATTGTACATGCAGAGAAGTCTAATTTTTATTCCTAGTTCCTTCTCCCCATTCTTGCCCTTGCTGCCGAAGGTAATCATGTTTATATACTTTTGGTTTATCCTTCTGTTTCTTTTTGAAAGTTACATAATGCATGGTTATCGTTCCAATCTGTCTTCAGATCAATTAAAAACCCAAAATGTTCTTTACTTTTTCTTACCTACATTTCTTTTTAAAAATAATCTTTTCGTTGTGGCATAATGTATATACGGAAAAGTACATAAATCTTAAGTGTACAGCTCCGTGAATTGAAAATTTGGAAACTCTAAGAGTAAATGTGCCCAAATAATCACCTCTCAGATTAAGAAAAATAATATTCTCGGCTCCCCACAAATACTCCTCATATGTCATGTATTTATTAGATGTTTGGACATCTTCTTTTGTGAAGTGCCTGTTTAAACCTTTGGCTCATTTTTCAATTGCACCGTCTGTCTTTTTACAATTGGTTTGTAGGGCTTCTTTATGCATTCTGTTTGCAAGTCTACTGTTGACTACAAATATTTCAACCATCTTCTATTCGGGGTTTTTTATTTTACTCTCTCACTGGTGTCCTTTGATAAATAGAAGTTCTTAATTTTAAAGTAGCCTGGTTTATCAATCTTTTCCTATGTGATAAGTAATTTTTTGTTTGGTTTAAGAAATCTTTGACTCTCTTTAAGAGTCATAAAGAGATCCTCCTCTACCATCTAGAAGTTTTATTGTTCTCTCTTTAACATTTAGGATACTTGGAATTGATTTTTCTGTATGCTAAGGTAGGGGTCTAAATTTTTTGTTTTCCATACAGATATCCTGCAGACCTAGCACCATTTATTGAAAAGATAATCTTTTTCCCCCTGCACTTCAGGAATCCTACTTTAAAAATTTTGAGTATCAATTGAATAGTGAGTTTGATGTGCTAAATTATTTTTGTAGAATGTGTTAGAATAAATGCATACTTATGAAAATAAAAAATGCTTAGCCTACATTAAACCACCTAAAATCATCTTACATACCACACTGTAGGAACCCACTCAGTGGGATGTTGGGATCACAGCAGTAGATAAGGGAGGATCTTCTGTTGGAGTAAATTTTAAAAATGTCTTTAAGAAGTTACTATATAAGGAGTTCATATTTGTTTTAGAAACAATAGAAAATACAGAGAAATACAAAGAAGTAAATAAAAGTCATCTATAGCTCTCTTATCCAGAGAGAAAAAAACATTTTGGTGTGTTCTTTTCCAGACATTTTCCCCTGTACACATACATGTTGTATCTTATTATAAGGGGGTAGTGAAATACATACAGTGTTGTACCCTTAACTATTATTTAATATGTTCTTAAAACTCTTCATGTCAATTAATCATATTTTATATAATAATTTTAATTGATGTCTACACAGGATGTACTAGTTGGTCCCCACTTCCTCCACCCTCCTAAACATAGACTCTTATCCCCCCTCTAAGTCCCTGCCTTCCATACCCCTATTTTAATGGTACCCATCATCAAGCTTAAGAAACAAAACCAAAGGTCTCTTCGTTCACTCTTCTGATTTCATTTCCTTTTCTGCTCCCTGAGTAACGATTACTTTAGAGTTAGTGCTTCTAACTAATTTAACATGCCATGAATGGTGTATAATTTTACTATATCCAAGTATACTCATTAACAATGTGTACTGCTTTGTAGGCTTGTAAACTTTATATATATAAATGATATCTTACTATACACATCCTTTTGCATGTTGCTTTCTTCACCCAAAATTATGCTTCTAAGTTTTATCTGTGTTGTTGTATGTAACTTTCATTGCTTCATTTTTAACCACTGTGTAGTATTCTATTATGTGAGTATACCACAATCAACTTGCCCATTTCCTACTGATAGGAAAAAATAAAGAATGATGCTCTCTTCTTGAGCAATCTGTAAGAGTTTCTTTTGGGTTCATACTCAGGACCATAATTGCAGGGTATGTGATTTAACTGTAGCTAGCTATTGCCTGCCAAATTGAAGTTTGTAAATTTATAGTCCCATCAGCAATGTATAAAATTTCCCATTACCTTGCATCTTAACCAACCCTTGCTATTGTTATATTTATACTTTTTCCCCCATTTTATGGATGTGAAATGGCATCTGTATTAGGCATAACTCAGTTAGAAAACCAGACACCATACAAGGTATTTCAAACAGAAGGAATTCAATACAGGGAATTGGCTATATAGATGTTGGGAAGCTGATAGAACAAGAAAGGAACACAAAGTTAACTCAGAAATAATAACTGCAAGAAGGAGGCACTACCCTTAGGGCTAGAGGAGCAAAAGAAAAGAGGTGGAGAAACCAGGACCTAGGAGCTCAGACTATGGGTCCTGTGGAGCTGGTGCTCAAACCTGGGAATGGTGTATGGCTGCTGCTGGCATATGGGAGGAGTATGCTGAGGCTGGGTTTGGGGGTGCAGAAAGTAGGAGCTGGAGCCAACTGCTGCTGGAGTGGTGCTGGCAGGAAAGGTAGAAACAGGAGCTAAGTCTCCTGTCTCCTCATCTTGCCTTCCAATCTTCCTCAAGTGCCTCCCATTGCAGGAACTTGACAGGAAACCAGCTGGCCTTGGAGTCTGGAAAGCACCACGTTCGGAGTCCTGGCCCTAGCAACAGCAGAATCTCAAAGAGTGGATTTGAGCTGAGAGACATTGGGTAAATACCCTGCATAGCATCTCCGTGTGTGTATATAATACATCTAGATTATTTCTATTTTTGTGTGTAGATATTTTAAACGGTGCTTCACAAACATCCTTGCACATACATTTTCCTTATAATTCGTTTCCGAAAGTAGAATTAGAGAGTCAAAGAAAATGCGTATTTTTAAGGCTTTTGGTCCAGGCTGATGAAATCTGTGGAGGAGGAGGTTTGGAAGGAAAGGAATTCCACCCCCTCCACCACCACCACGGTGATTCCTGGAAACCACATCATAGAGCAGATGGCAATAAGGAAGATCGTCTTTCTGCTCTGGAGTGCTGCTACCTGGGGATTCCTTCCTGCCCCAGGCATGAGCTCCAGGAGACTGCAGCTCTAACCACCCTCCCTTAGAAAAAGAGAGCTAAGGCCTTAAAATTCTTTGTCATTTAAACTAGTTACATTATTCTCTGAGTTTTATAGAAGAGATATAAATACCTGTTGCCATTGACCACAGAAAAGCCACAGTGAATTACAAAGTGCACCCACACAATCAGAGCACACAAAGATATAATTCCACAGTATCATTCATATAATCTACTTATATATGATGTATATATGTACAAGTGCTCAGTTATTAAGTATGAAATGTCCAATTTCCTTAAGTACTAAGTTTGACAGTTGATTGCTCTGACATTTCACTTTGACACTTCTTGTTTTATTTTTATTGTGAAGGTACATCTTCAGTCTTTCAAGTGCATGTTTTGGCTTGTGATTATCCTTCACATTTTTTTTTAGAGCAATTTTTGGGAAACTGTGGATAAGTCAAAAATTCATGTTATTTTTGAATTTGAGTTCCGTTGCGGAGCCAATGCAGCACAGACAGTTTGAGATATCAACGAAGTATTCGGGAAGGATCTGGCTAATGAACACACAGTACATAAATTGTTTGGGTTCTGTTCTGGTGATTTTAATCTTGAAAATGAGCCATATGGGCAACCTGAGACCAAGCTGGAAAATGATGAGCTGAAAGCTGTAGTGGAAGCAAATCCATCTCAACCTACGTGTGAATTAGCAGCAAGGTTCGATGTTACTATTCCAACAATATTGGACCATTTGAAACAAACGGACAAGGTAAAGAAGCTGGATTGATGGGTTCTGCAGGAATTAAACAAACATCAGAAGAGAAATCATCTCAAAGCTTGCCTTTCTTTGCTGTCGTAACATAAAAGTGAACCATTTCTACATCGTATTGTTACATGTGATAAAAATAGGATTCTTTTTGACAATCTCAAGTGTTTGGCACAATGGTTGGATAAAGATGATGTGCTGAAACACAGTCCCAAACTGAATATTCATCAGAAAAAGGCTAATGGTGTCTGTTTGGTGGTCCAGCGCTGGTATCCTCCACTATAGTTTCGGGAAACCTGGTCAATCCATTACAGTGGATGTCTACTGCAACCAATTGGATGAAATGATGAGGATGCTTGTGATTAAGCAGCCGAGATTGGTCAGTAGAGACAGGCCTATCCTCTTGCAAGACAACACTCGACCATATGTCACACAGACAATGCTGCTCAAACTGTAGAAGCTGGACTTGGAAACTCTGTTATCCACCATATTCATAGACCTTGCACCAACTGACTAACACTTCTGCCAGGCTTTGGACCACTTCTTGCAAGGAAAAATATTCAATTCTCAACAAGCTGTGGAAAACACTTTTCGCAATTTCATCGCTACTCACTCTCCAGGTTTCTTTGCTGCTAGCATAAACAAGCTACTGTTAAGATGGCAAAACTGTGTCAATAGTTTAGGCACATACTTTGATTAATTGTTTTGCTTCTTGTTTGAGATATAATAAACTATGCTTTTGATTCAAAATCGGACATTTCATATTTAATGACCTAAATAAATCAGAAATGGATTTGTTGCCTTAATTGGGCTTACAGGGACGTGTGTGTGTGTGTGTGTGTGTGTGTGTGTGTGTGTAGTGAGTCTGGGAGGCTGGAAGGCATGTGCTACAGGGAAGTAAAGAGGGAGATGAGAGTCTGAGTTTGGGAGAGTGGAGGATGTGGGGCTGGTGGCACACTGGGTGTCAGAGGCGTGCGGGGGAACTGAGTGTGCCATGGAAGGAGGGGCGTGTGGGGGTGAAGGCCTGGGGATCTGTGGGGCAGTGCTGAAGAAGCACCCCACCTGCGTTACAATATAGCTAGGAACTATTCCACCTGGCCTGGATTCTTTGGCCTGTGTCTCTGCTCAGCTCTGTTGAGAGCATGAATCCCCAATCAGACAATTGCAATCATGAGACTTCCCACCAGCAGGTAATCAAGAGGCTAGAGCCTCTGTCCATCGGGCCAGGTCTCCATCTCCAAGGGAGCTGCCTCTGCCATGCTCACCTTGGACCACGGCCCTGCAGACGGACACTGGCTTTGGCTGCATATAGTGGGAAATGCAAGGTTGAAGTCTGGGCCGTGAAGAAGGCTCCTGGTGATCTCTCTAGCTCTGGACATTTTCTTAAACACGTGTCGGGGCAGTTGGGAGAATGATCCTCAAACCACCTCCAGCCCTGAACCCTCCCTGAATTGCCTCCTGCATGTCCCATAGGTACCTTGGTATCTTCCTATAACCAGGCTGTATCTCCCATGGGGGCAAAAACTACGTCTGTTTGGCACACCATGGTATACTCAGAGCCCCACGTGGTGTTTAACGTGGATACTCAAGGTATGTGGATGGAGGAAGGAATGGAGTTCTAAAACAAAAATCATTACTTTCCACTTGCAAACAGTTCCTTCTCTGGGCTGCCTTGTCTGTCACTGATGTCACCATCATCATTGTCAACTTGAGTCTCTGTCTTCCTCCTTCTTATGTGCAATTGTTCAACAAGTCCCTCCGACCACCACTACAGGCCGCCCTAGTTAGTCCTCTCTCTGCATGTTGTGCCATCTTCTGCTCCATGTCTCAAACCTCCATTGGTTCCCTGTCACTTTCAGCAGAGAAGCTAAACTTCTTAGTTTGGCCTCCAGGGTCCACCGTTGGCCTCCAGTGTCCTTCTGCCTGCACTGCCCACTTTTCTTCTGCCTGTCTCCTGATCCTGCCAACAGGTCTGATCCTTACTGCTCACACATGTCCTTATACCTGGGCTTACCTCCCTGCCTGTGTCTTCTCTCTTCATTGGCCAATTCTATGTTTAATTTTATTTTTTTTTATGTACTTATTTTTTGAGACAGAGTCTCACTTTGTTGCCCAGGCTAGAGTGAGTGCCGTGGCGTCAGCCTAGCTCACAGCAACCTCAAACTCCTGGGCTCAAGCAATCCTTCTGCCTCAGCCTCCTGAGTAGCTGGGACTCCAGGCATGCGCCACCATGCCCGGCTAATTTTTTGTATATATATATTAGTTGGCCAATGAATTTCTTTCTATTTATAGTAGAGATGGGGTCTCGCTCTTGCTCAGGCTGGTTTCGAACTCCTGACCTTGAGCAATCCGCCCACCTCAGCCTCCCAGAGTGCTAGGATTACAGGCATGAGCCACCGCCTCGGCCCCTATGTTGCATTTTCTGTCCTTCCACTGAACTGAGGACCAGATTGAAGTCACACTGAGACCCACATTGTGTCGCAGTGGGTGTCAGGTGCCAGTGATGAAACAGAGGCTCTGGTACATTCAGTGATGGCCAGGGCCACCACTTACTGGCTGTCATCCATGTTTCAGGTACTTTTCCAGGCGTTTTACGTGCTTGCTTCCCTATCTTCCCGATCAACTTGCAGCATATCACTCAGTTGAGGATACGGTATTAGAAGGTGCCACGCCAGCTTGTTGCTGGGCAGAACCATTGGAGGGAACTGACCCAGTGGATAGAGTAAGTTACGGCTGGAGTACGGAGAGACCTGGAGCTTCAAGTGCTGCTGGGGGCACCAGGGGTCACCTTGTGGATGCTCAGTTCCTGGGGAAAGTGAGAGGAACAAAAGGAGAGATGCAAGGAAAAAACCCTCCTTTAGTGTCGAATTATTTCTCTCCCGAAGGAAGGTGAGATACAATCTGGAGTTTCAGATGGGATGTGGTTCTACCTACATGTAAGACACGCGTGTTGCTTTCTAAAGGCATTAATGCAGATTCCAATCCAGTGTGTCGCAGGCGGGGCCTGGGATTCTGCGTGTCTAACAAGCTTCTGGGTGATGCCAATGCTTCTGGGGCCCACGCTTGGAGTAGCAGAAGTGTGGGAAGGGTCAATCTGCGGCAGTCTGTGACTGGGGTATGCGGTGATCCGTGGCCAGGGTCTGCGATCAGCCTTTGATTGGGGAACTGAGTCCGTCCACAATTGGAGAATTGTAAAATTGACCAGACAACCTATAGCCATGGGTCATAATAAGACGACCGGGGAAGAGTGAAGAAGAACAAAGAGATTCCCCTGCGGCAAAAGGGGAGACGAGATGTAGAACAGACGGGGGAAGGAGTCCTGAGCCATCAAGGTAGTTCGCCAGATTTTTGTAGAGCGAATTTCTCCCTCTTCTCTCACGTCCTCCCTGTCCCCACCATCTATTAATAGTTCTTAACAAAGAGATATATGCTAAGTGCCACATCTGGGAATATTTTCCAAGATGTCCGAGGACAAATATCAATCAGTTTGGGATGGTGGCAGCACAGAATGGAGAAAGGGAATGGTTATTCTAGACTAGGGAAGAATAAAGGAAGAAAAGGAAACCAGCATGCATTGAATTCCTACTGTATACAAGATGCTATACCAGATGCGTCTAGTTAAGCCAACCATTTGATCTTCCCAACATCATGTAAAATATTTTTATCTTACTTCACAGATAAAAAAACTAAGGCTCGCGGAGGCCGAGGCACATGTTCATGGTTGTTAGGTGGGTGTTAGACCCAGGACTCCATCCAGCTCTGTCATCTCAAAACCCTTGTTCTCTCATGAGTCCTCGTCAGATGAGTGCAGATTTGGGCACACGGCATTTGCGGGGACTGTGGAGTGGCTGGGGGACATGCTCAGGTGCTGTGGTTGAGGTATTAGGATTCCCATGTGATAGGGTGCAGAGAGAGGAAGGCACGGCTCTCTTCCTCTTCCTCGGTGTTCAGAACACCTGAGTTTTACCCAGATGCAGCCATGTGGAGCAAAGACTGTACTTCTCAACCTACCATGGAGCTGAGCGTGGCCATGTGCTAAAGTTGTGGGAAGTGAGTAGAGTGGGGGAGTAGTTTCTGCACACCTTTGCCACTCTTCACTCTTTTCCCCTTCCTATGGGCTGTGATGAGAATGTGAAGCTCTAGCAGCTGTTTTGTGCCATGAGGCAGTAGAAGTCTGTGTTCCTGGTAACTGTGGAATGGCCAAACTAATCT
>VSMD01042638.1:0-154785 GCA_008750895.1 Mirza zaza
ACAAAAGAGGTTTTGAAAAGATTCTAAAATCACTTAAAATCTAGGGCAGTTGAAGATTTTTCTGGATCTATGTGTGTCTTCAGTATTATTCACAGAATTGTCAACTTCCTCTTGTATGACTTTGCCAGAGAACTAAATCTGTTAATAATGAAAGAATTCTGTTCTCCACCAACATAAAAGTACTAAATGAGACTAACAGTGTTTCTTATACATCCATAACCCATGAATAAATGCAAAATCATATTCTTTTTAAAGTGAAATAGATAAAATTCATAATGACTAGAGATGTATTTATACTGCTATTCAAATATTATATTTGCATGATGCAGTGTGCTGTGTACCAATTACATATAAAAGATACAAAGAAATCTTTGTATTATCAAAACGTGCACAGATACATGTTTTTTAATTATGTGAAAACATACACATCGTAAAACCAGCACCATCAAATATTTCTCTCCCTAAAAAAATAATTAAATTTTATTTTTACGACAATGCAATTTAATTGCAGTTGGCATATTTTTAAAGAATATACTCTCTTTCATTAGAGGCAACTATAATTAATCTTTCCATATTGGATGCTACCAAATCCAAAGTAGTTCCAAGAAGCACATACTGTTTGGGGGAAAAAAGTATATTTAGAGAAGAAAAATTATACAAATTTGCATATGAATACTAAAAATTAATTCTTTGATTCTTAATTTCTTTTCTTCTTTGAAATGTTGGTAAAATGTTTTATGAATTATCTTTTAATAGAAATTACAAAATATATACTGTGTAGGCTGAAAATGCCACCCTAAAAGATAGGGTCCATGTCCTAATCCCTGGAATCTGTGAGTGTTACGTTATATGGTAAAAAAAAAAAAGGCAGGGGGCGGGTGCTGTGCAGATGTGATAAATCAAGAATCTTGTGATGGGGATACTATCCTGGATTATCTGGGTTGGTCCTAAAGCAAACACACTTGTCCTTACAAAAGGGAGGCAGAGGGAGACTTACGCATGCATGTGAACACACACACACACACACACACACACACACACACACATATGCACTGGCACACAGCAAAGTAAAGATGGGGCAGGGATAGGGATTTGAATATCCTGACCTTGAAGACTGCAGTGGTGCAGACAAAAGCCAAGTAATGCCTGCAGCCACCAGCAATGGGAAGAGTCAAGGAATGGTTCTCCCTAGAGCCTCCAGAGGGAGCGTGGCCCTGTGGACACTCTCATTTCCACCCATTGGTATTGATTTTAGATTTCTGGCCTCCAGAACTGTGAGAGAATAAATTTCTGTTGTCTTCGATCACTCAGTTTGTGAGAATTTGTTAGAATAGCCACAGGAAATAATACTCACACATACTGAGCATTGTAAGCAAAGGATAAAACTACAAAAGCAAACTCTGCTTAGAAATTAATGATTCACTTAGTGGTCACCTTATTCTCCAGTCCTAATCTGAAATGAAGAGAAAGTGGACTCAATTGTAACTCAGAGGGTTCATGTTTGGAGGACAGTGCTGACAGTCGTCTGCAGTGGCTGGTGACAGGTCTCTGCCTGGAAGTTAAGGAAATGTCCTGGCCGTGCAGACCCACACACCGATTCGGTCATTCACAGCCACTCACTGAACATTTATCGCAAGGCTGGTCCCAACTCAGGGGTATCTGCAGAGAACAGGCCAAGTCCCTTCTGTTGTGGAGTTAGTGTCCCAGTGACAGAAGTCAATAATAAATTAATAACAAGTAACCATAAATATGTTAGATCATGATAGGTAGTATGAAGAATAAAAGAGGGAAAAAAGGTGGGGCGTTGCGGCTCACGCCTGTAATCCTAGCACTCTGGGAGGCCAAGTTGGGCAGATCATTTGAGCTCAGGAGTTTGAGACCAACCTGAGCAAGAGCAAGACCCTGTCTCTACTAAAAATAGAAAGAAATTACCTGGACAACTGAAAATATATAGAAAAAATTAGCTGGGCATCGTGGCACATGCCTGTAGTCCCAGCTACTTGGGAGGCTGAGGCGGAAGGATTGCTTGAGCCCAGGAGTTTGAGGTTACTGTGAGCTAGGCTGATGCCATGGCACTCTAGCCCAGGCAACAGAGTGAGACTCTGTCTCGAAAGAAAGAAAGAAAGAAAGAAAGAAAGAAAGAAAGAAAGAAAGAAAGAAAGAAAGAAAGAAAGAAAGAAAGAAAGAAAGAAAGAAAGAAGAAAGAGAAGAGAGGGTTCTGGTAGGAGTAGGCACCAGTGAAGCTTGGTCATTGGCACTCGAGGTGGATTGGGATAAGGATGAGGAGTCCTCAAGGCAATGATGAGGGACTTACCTCCTGAGGATCTGGGAGGAAGGGCATTCCAGAAAGAGGTGACACTAAGTGCAAAGGGCCTGTGGCTGGCACAGGCTTGGCATGTTATGTCCCAAGAGCCCATAGGGAGTGGGAAAGAGGAGGCCAGGACCAGGTCCCAGAGCCTTTCTGGTGTTAGCCTTTAAGGTCACTGCAGGAGGCTGTGACATTTCTTCTGGTGCAGGCCCCCAGTGTTCTCCCACCAGAGTCTCTAATTAATGACAATGAAAGAGTAGATGCCATGGCTCACATGATCAACAGCCTCAATATTCACTGGTCAAATATCAGTGAGAAATGTTTCCAGTGTCTATGCTCTAATACCAGACATTCTACAAGTAGATATATATAGATATAGATATATACATATATGTTTTGTAACATCATAAAAGTAATTAAGTTTGTATTTTAATTCACAAAGTTGTGAATTAGATACTTTACCTTAACCAAAGTAATGAAATGGAAATAGATTTGAATCCTGAGTATTTTAATTTCTCAAATAAATGCATTTTGCTCAAGAAGGACATTTTAACTGATGTGTCTGCAGAGATCTTTTTTTTTTCTTTTGAATAACAATGTATATGCTGCAAGAAGACAGGCTTAAATGTTCTTGAACTTGGGGGCAGTGGATTTGGAGGCACCCTGATATGTGGGTGGGAAGAGGTGGGCATTCACCTGAAGCAGGTGCCCCAGCAGCCATCCCACTCCAGACCCCAACAGAGCACCCAACCCCCGGATGCCCTTGAAGCCCCATTCCATGCCAAGAGGGCTCCATGGAGCCCAGCTTGCAGTGCTCCTCCCTGACAGGAGTAGGACATACTCTGGCCATCCTGCCCAAGGTGGTGGGCTCTTTGGAACTC
Organism: Mirza zaza; assembly: GCA_008750895.1. Lineage (NCBI taxonomy): Eukaryota > Metazoa > Chordata > Mammalia > Primates > Cheirogaleidae > Mirza > Mirza zaza. Next base: position 3,190 of record VSMD01042638.1, read on the forward strand.
ACAGGTCACCCAGTATCCGTTGAGAACTCCTCATTAAAATCTGTCAGACTTCAGAAATCAGGTTGCCAAAAATTTAACATGGTAAAATACAGTGAAATGTTAGACACACCCAATCAGCTCTGCCTTGAAATCAAGCATGCCATTCGCCAGGAGGAGACCTCCATCCTCACCTGCCCGTAATTCAGCACCAGTGCAGGTGGGCAGGCCCTATAGGCCTTGCCTCCAGGCACATGGGAAAGAGTCTCCCCAGAACAGGTGGGTGGCTGGAGGTGAGGAAGCAGCTTCCTTAAACCAGGGGCCTCCCTTTCCTTGTTCTTAAAACCAACTGCCCTGCTTTCCTAGTCCCGCCTCCTTGGGTCCTGAAGGAACTTTGTTTCCCAACTGTGACGGGATGTGGGGGAGGGCTTCAGGGGGCTATGGGAAAACTCTGGATTAGAAACAAAAAAGGGCCAGACTTCATTTCCAACCTTTCTTTTTGGTTAAATGGCTTCTGTTTTCCAAGAGTCAGATGTTGGACAAAAAGAAGCTTGGGGAAGAATGAGGCATTATGCACAACTGAGTAATTGTATTAGTCTGCTGCACTGTCACAATGACGTACCCCAGACTGGGCAGCTTAAACAACAGACATTTGTTTTCTTATAGTTCTGGAGGCTCGAAGTCTAAGAGCAAGGTGCTGGCAGTCTTAGACTCCGACGCAGGCTCCTTCGTGACCTGCGCATGGCCACCTTCTCATTGGGTCCTCCCATGCCAGAGACAGAGATGGCAGGGAGACGAACACAGGCAAGCGCTCTCTGGTGTCTCTTTTTCTGAGGACACTAATCTTACCTTGCCAAGGCCCTATCCTTATGGCCTCGTATAACACTAATTCCCTCCTTGCAGGCCCATCTTCAATGACAGTCCCATGGGGATTATGGCTTTGCCATATGGGCTTTGGGGGTACGTGATTCAGTCCATACAGGGACCAGCACAAATCTTACTTCATTTTCTTCACCTTTTGAATTTTAGCTTGCATTATATCAAAATGGTGGCAGTCAACTTATTAATATTTTGGTCTTCAAAAATTGTAGTTTCATATGGTTCGACCTCCGGGGGTAGTGTTCTCCTCCGTAGCTGGCGATCCTTTCCAACAGCGGGCTCTGTTTCTCTGAACACCCCTGACGAACACACCGTCTTCTGCCGCTGGAGGGGCCCGGGCACAGGCTCAGGAGGGCAGGTGGGCACACATGCGCCTGCGCAGAGAGGCAGGGCGTGGCCACGGGTGCCGGTGAGGCTCTGCACTCAGGCTGAGGACCCCTGTGTGCAAAGGAGCACAACATTACATGGAGAATAAAACAATCTCACAACAGTTTGAGAGACTGTGGAAAAGAAAAAGGTCTTATCCTGGTATTTGAACAAGGTGCCTGCCCCACATTTCTGTTGTTCGCTGCACCCCATGACAGTCCCGATAATGGAAACCATCACTTGCTCATGTAACGTGCCATGCTGGTGTTTACCACGGCACCTAGGGACAGACCCTCTGTGCCCCTACTGAGAGACTGGGCATCCTCTCCTCCTGACACCCCACCTTTCCCTGGGGCTCTGGATGACATACATTCAGCCCCCAGAAAAGGAAAGAACAGGGCATATGGCGCGGAGGAGGGTTTTAGGTCAGCCTGGAAAGGATTCCCAGCGCTTCCCCACATCCACCAGCTGGACTCAGCCACGCGGCCACAGCCGTCTCACGGACACCGAGACGTGGGCCAGGGGTGCACCTGGCAAAAGAGGCAGTGGGTTGCAGGAGGGCTCCCGGCTCTGCCACCCCATCCTCAAGGAGCCTCCTCGGCTACTGCATGTCATGCCTTTTAAATGCTCATCTCAGCTCTTAACCCTTCATTTTTGCTCATCTCTTTATTCATCTTCCCCGCAATGAAATGTAAATTGGGTGAGAGAAAGGCCATATATGTTTTTCTCAGTGTTACAACCCCAGTGCCTGGGAGGGTGCTGAGAGCCTTATGTGCTTGGGAGATGTTTGTTGACTGGCTGAGTGACCGACTCAATGAATAGGTTCCATAGCTCATAGGATCCACCACCCTACATCTCCGTTTCTCCGCCACCCACACAGACTTGACATAGTGATCTGACCTAGGATCCTCTGTACACCTCTGCCTTAGCACACTGGCCTGATGGCTCCTCCAGTCTGTCTTCACGCCAGAAGCAACTGTGACTTTTCTCATCTAGCAGGTCTCCACAGCTGGCTGCCCCTCGATTCCAGTGACACACTGAAACCTGCAGGGACTGGAGTGAGGTGGCTGTCTCTTCATCAAATGAGGGTCCATTGATGCAGTTCTTTCATCCTTGGAAGAGCGCTGGCAAGACAAGAGCTGAAAATACAGGACAGGCTAGTTTGCAGGGATGTGATCTGGCTGTGCAAAGACTCAGAGGCAGGTAAGCAAAGAAGTGCAGCAGTTCTGGATGTGGGGGTGGCTCTGGGTACACACTGCTTATCAGAATCAAGTATATAAGAAATTGGCTAAGTTTTTTGCAAGGAACCAGGAGGCTGAGCTTGCTCCAGGTCTAAGACCACCCCTGAGCCTCTGTACAGGGCAGGGCTGAAGAAACCCTCACAAGCCCTCTGCTCCATCCGCCCTCCGGAGGGAGTGCATCCTTGCATCCTCCTTGGATGTGGTTGAAGAAGAAAATGGAAAAGGAAGACGCTCCAAGCTGAAGTCAGAAAACACAGAAACACAGAGACTTTCTTGAAGAATGGAATGGAGAGTTCTTCCCAAGGAGAGAAATTAAGCTCCTCCTTCACAGCTCAGGGGACCCACACAGGGCTTGCCCAGTGGGCTTTCAGACTTGCTCTGGACTGGTGACTGTGTGCACTTCATTTGCAGGATATTGTCCTTGTCCCACTATTGTGTAGTATAGTGCTCAACGGGGACAGAAAACTTGTTTCTTAGTTTCATAGTTTCTGGACACACTGTAGCCATCTCTGATGAAGACACTTCCATGCACCCTTGAAGAGCATGTTTGATGTACCATATTGGGTATCGAATGTCCTTTGCGTAGGTAGAGGCAAGGAGTGTTGACTGGTCACATGTGGGAAGAATAGTAAACAAAAAGGAGGCCTGTGGTAGACATTAATTGGTGTCATTTATGGCTGATTCTTCCCTCTTCCCAGGCACACTCCTATCCCCCTGACCTTAGGGTGGCCTCGAAGTTTGCTTTGATTAATAATATGTGAGCTCAAGAATTGTGCCACTACTGAGTGAGTGCAGTTAAGAATTGGTGACCAAATTTTCCATGCTCTCTTTCACCACCAAGGCATACCTTGAAGTCTGGGTTGAGATAGCAATGGGACCTCTGTTAGCCTGAGTACCCACGTGACATCAATGAAATGAACAGACCTCCTGCAAATGACAATTATTTGTTGTTATAAGACATTTGGGTTTTGAGTTGTTTGCTACAGCGGCCTGATCTCATCTGTCTTGACTATTACTTGACTTATACAGTGAAGTATCATAATAACTTGTCAAGGCAGGTACTGAATCCCTAGGAATCTAGCTTAAAATATAAAATGCCAGAAGCAGGTATTTACTTCTGTAGGGCTTCCTGGTGTGACATTTTTTGGGGTATTGATCTCACACAATTTTAATTTTTAGTTAATTTTTCATTATACACTTGTCAAAGGAAGTGTCAAAGAAATACAATGAATTTAGTTATAGATCTAATTGGCTTTCATTTGTGATTCACAAATTTAGGGCAGCCTCCATTCTAAAAAATAGAATGAGAGCTCCCACTGGGCAATGGCAGAAGAGCAGGTTCTGTAAGGTGGAGAATAAGGAAACAACCATACAAAAAAGCTAATTGGTTAATGTCTGGTCACTTGAAGTTACTTTTTTGTACAGGTTAAAGCAGAGGAGAGACTTCCTTATTACAATGACTCAGGTAGACTGGACTTTTCTCTTTTCAGGAAAAACTGGTTTGTTTGGGGTTCTTTCTGCTTCCTTAAAGTTTCAGTTTGGTTATGTGGCATTTAGCATGAGTGACTCCATTTTGATTTTGTCTGGCTTAGTGCCAGAGCTCAGGCTAAAACAATGGCCTGCTATAATTTTGTGTAATAATTCCCTCTTTTGGTCAGGCTCTCGCCTAGGTGGGAGTGTGACCAAAACTTGGGGAATCAGTGCTACTGTCAGTTACCATCACTTTGGGTTTCCAGTCTCAAGATGTCATTCATAGGTTACAGTGTCCTCATGATCATGAATTTGTAACTAAAACACCACTAATACAATATAGTATCATAATAACTTGTCAGTGCAGGTACTAAATCCCTAGGAATCTAACTTAAAATATGAAATGTCAGAAGCAAATATTTACTTCTGTGGGGCTACAGAGTCTGTGACATTCATTTGGTATTGATCTCATACAATTTTAATTTTTAGTTGAATTTTTCATTACACACTTCATCCTGTCAATTGTTTAAGTGTCTGAGAGGGTTTTCTACAGTGTGCATAACAGAAACGTCACTCTACAAAGAAAATAGGAACCAGGGGAATTGAATTTCTAAGAAAATCATAAATACTTTCCTATAGAGAATCTTTCAGATAGAGAAACAAACAAAACAAATATTTGAAAATGACATTAATAGATCTGAGATGGAAAATTCCTCCACTGTAGCTCATAACAGTTTTCTGCATATGGAGGTTATTGGGCATGTGGGTTATGCTACAAATTGCTTCATGTAGAACTTCCTCACAGGACTTTGGGTTCTTCTAGGGGTGGTTGTGTGCTTTTTCCTCTGTGTTTCTGCATTGCCCAGCAGTTCTGTGCACACCACAGACTCTCAACACTGTAATGGGAACTGAAACATGTGATCTTCCTTGTTCCTTACCACAACCCAGTGATGTAGGAATTGTTATCCTCACATTACAAATATGGAAACCTAGGCACTGAGGGGTTGGGGCACCTGTCCAGATCTATGCCATAACAAAGTCATGGAGCCAAGATTCTGACTCAGGGATGTCTCACTTTAAAGCTTACATCATTTATTCTATTCATTTATTATTGATTCAACATTGTTGATTGGATGATTGAAGTTAGATACAAAATATATGTCAACATATAGGAAAGCATGGAAAATGCAGGGGGCAATCCCTATACTGTAAAAATTCAAAACGGAGGTTCTTTGGATCAAACAAACTCCAAGGATATTCCCATTAATATCAATTACCTCACAATTTGACTTTGTCTTTATTAGGGATCCTGTTGTAGGGAGAAATACAAGATCACTCTTGAGTGTGGCTCTCTTTTTATGACATCACCAGGTTCCAACTTTGTCTGTCTGTCCTTGTAGAGCATTCTTCCCTTGAGAGACAGACCTTTGTAGGCAAGCAGAATGCCCTCCATCAAGGCGTTTGGACATGCGAATGTTTAAATTATGGCATGTAGGTCACTTACAAAAAGAGGACAACTATTTCTAGTAACAGTTACAATTTATTGTGATGAGTCAAGGTTAATGCAAGGGGAACTCTATCCTTTACCATCATCTGCACATCTACATTAGCTCATCCATGGATTAAAAAATGGGACTCCGGACAGCTAGTTGGCAATTTGGCAAATTGCTCATGTACAATGCAACAGAAGATAGTCTGGTTTCAACTCATTCCTATTTCACCTCAACTTTCCATGCATGATTTTGATTTTATTGTAATATGTATGTAACATGTTTATCAAAAAAAATTATGACAAAAATTCCAGCAATATACTAACATTTGTTATCGTTAGCTAAATTTGTTAATATTCACAAGTTATGTGAAGAGTGCTTACTTTTCACTGGATGGGTTGATTGTGTGTGTGTTTCTGAGAAACAAATACATTCATCTAAGTTCCTCACTTCATATTTCTCTTATTATATTATGTGCTTTATCAACCTTTGCATTTATAAGATGGATGAATTCTAAGCACCTTAAAACATAGGGTTTTTCCTAATAAGCTTTTGTGCCTTTTGGAAGTGAGCCCATAAGGAAGGCAGCAGGGTGAGTGTGGCTACATCCTGTCATTTCACTCAGTCTTATTCTCTATAACGTCAACACTTTAGCCACACTCACTATCCTGTCTACCTTCACAGATCTCTCCCCTAGAGAGCAACATGGAACTTTTTCCCCCCAGAATCATCATTCTTGATTAAAAGAGTGAGTAGAAGCTCCAGGGAGCCTCTAAATCCACATGTGTTCAGGATGAAGTCACACTTCTCTCCATTACGACCTTCCAGAAAGCAACAACTATTAGCTTCTTCCTCATTTACTGAAAGTCTTAAAGATGATGATGAATATGATGATATGATGATACAAAAGGAAAGAAGAAGAGATCCATATTCACCTTAAGTCATTTTAATCTGCAAAGAAACTTTCAGAAGAATTTGTCTTCATCTCTTTATTATAGATGAAAACAATGAATATATTATAATAATTTCTATCATTATGTTCTTAGATTTCTTTTAAAAATTCTGAGAAATGCTCTCAATTCCTCATTAGCCAGAGCTAAGAAAGGACTGAACTATGGAAACTGTCTTCATCCACTTCATGCTGCTATAACTGAATACCACAGACTGGGTAATTGGTTATTGGTACTTAGTTAATGGTTCAGAGGCTGGGAAGTCTGTAAACCTGGTGCTGGTGTCTTGCCAGGGCCTCTGTGCTGTGCTGCTCCATGGCAGAAGGCAGAAAGGCATGTAGAGGGCAAGAATGAGCAAGCAATAAAGAGCCTAACTCACTTGTATAACAAACCCACTCTCACAGTAACTAACCCACTCTCATGATAATGACATAAATCCATTGATTAGGGTAGAACCTTCATGACTTAATCACCTGTTAGAGGCCACACCTCTAACGCCATTATATTGGCAATTAAGTTTCCAACACATGAACTTTGAGGGACACATTCAAACCATCACGGAAACAATACTTTTCAGAGGTGTGGATGAAGCCGAGAGGGTATATTGTGTCCATATGTATACACAGGCACAACTGTGGGGGAAGCTATGTCCCTCCCTGGAATATATTATATTCCATTATAAAGTTGCATTATTCAAGAAGCTGGAACTGGATGTGCCATCCAATTTGAGCACAATATCCAGTTGGAACCAATTATATATGCAGGCTAGTGTTCTCTTTCTCATCCTTCCATGATTCATCCATATTCATTGCTACTAATCCCTGAATGCTTGTCAATACCCTCATCCAGGTCTTCTCTGGTATTATTTTGATTTTAATTGGCAGAGAACCTGGTCATTTTATTATACTTTTGAGCTGAATAAACAATGTATATTCTAGGTACATTACAGAGTATTTTGCACTTCAGTGTTGATTCCACACACTGGGGAAGCTTGGTAGGTCTATGTAAGAATCTCATGCCTAAATGCATGCATCTGTCTTATTACAGGTCCCTCTTGCCATGCCAATCTACCTTCCCTTTCTAGAATATGTTATATATTCCTTTACTAGTGGTCTTTTGCTTGTTCTTTTGTCTGCCTAGAATCCCCTTCTTTCTTCTTAGAGTACTGTTATCCAAAAATCTTACCGAGAACTCTCTACCCCTTTGGAATTAGATTCTTCCACCCTCAGTAGGACAAAGAAGACATAGTAAGTTTTTGGTAGGATACTTTGCTCCCATATGTAGTTTTATGTTTTGGGTTTTTACTTTGACACACATTAGAATGACATGGGAAACTTTAAGGTGTACAGTTATCTTAGTCTAACCCCACACCAATTGAATTGGATTCTCTGGAGGTGGGGCCAAGGCAATGATATTTAAAAAAAACAAGAACGAAAATAAAAACCTCCTTGAGTAATTCTAATCTGTGTCCAGGATCAGTTAAGTTATAACGTTAATAGGCCAAATGTTAACACCCATGTAGCTCATTTAGCTTTGAACAAAGACAATTTTCTTAAGAAACGCATTGCTTCATAAAACAGAAACTAAAAAACCCCCTTACAACATGGACAACAATGAGTATCCCCTCCCACAATGCAGAATAGGCAATTTGTTAGCATTCCTGAAATAAACATTACATAAAATAAAGCCCTCCTGATGATGTCAGGTTAGGATTCTTTTTATATGTAAAGGTCATCTAAGCTACCAAATTACGAGTGCGGGCATTAGAAGTGTGCATCAGATTGTGGAAGGCTAGAATCAAAAGTCTAGGCAGAACCCAACATCAAGAAAAAAGTAGGATATATGAACAGAGGAATAAGTAAGGATTGATTGTGTTTGGGTCAGGCATTTAGGAACGTAGGATCTGAAACTGGATGATCAGCTCAAAGTGGAAAGGAAAGATAGGGCGTGAAGACCAATGTAAGATCTTGATTGAACCTGAGATCCAGAAGGGCCACAGAAGATGAGTAATAGAGCCCTAAGCAGCAGGCAGGCAAAAGTTCCAGCAGGTAGGCAACTAGTGTCAGGTAAGGCAAGGGACAGCTATGGAAGACCTGACTCTCCCCAACCCCTGGAAGGACTGGCTTTGACAGTAGGGTTGGCAGATCATATACAAGATGCCCAGTTCAATTTTAATTTCACATAAAAAACAATTTTTCTTTTTTTTAGCGTGTGTCCCAAATATCACATGAGAGCTGTTGCCAGGATTAGAAAGCTTGTGGGACAGGAGGAACTGTTCTGCTGATTCCCTCCTGATGGACAATTCCTTCTTGCAGTGAGTACCCTTCCTCTTCTCCTATGTCCCACGTCCAGCTGGCTGTACCATCACCCAGTTGACTCCGATAAAAATCAATTCAAATATTATAGGAATGTTGTTAGTAACAGATGGGCTCGAACATTTAGTTGTGGGAGTCTAGATTCAGTTTTTTAGTGAGAGGAAGTTGGGAACTGAGCTTAAATCAGATCTGGCTGCATGTCTAAAATTTACTTAAGCACATTTTTATAATTCTGGGGGGGGGGAACCCTAAAAATTCACTTGATTGATTTTTGTCCTAAATTTTCCATGTACAAATATGAAGAGATTACTCTGGATGATGTACTTTACATTTTTAACAGTAGGTTAGCCTTTTACACCTGAGGTCTCTTTAATCAATAGAAATTGACAGAAATGACTTTTAACTTTCTATCGATTTAGCACTAAAATTGCCATCCACTCAAAGCTCTTAGAGTCTAACTTCAACCACCTTTAGTTATTTATGAGTAAATCACTGGTTCCCTGGAGAAATGAAGGTACAAGGAGCAAGAGAAGGTACAAGATGACATTAAATAAGGGAGTATTCAAAAACTGATGGGGACCTGTCAAAAGCACCAAGACATTCTATTATAATAGATGGAAATGCATTTAATCAATGGAATACACAGGTTCATTGAACTCAGAAAAGAGAACACTGGAAAAAAGTAATTAAAACTCATACTATCGTGTTGAAAACTGGTGGTTTTAAAAAAAAATTTCCTTTTTTGCTTTTTCAGTAGGAACTATAGATGAGGTGACCAAATAACCCTGGGTGATGAAGAAAGCTTTTTGTTATATGAGAAAGCAGCCAGTAATAGTAAGAATGAATGAAATGATAGAAATAGAAAAATCATCACTATGGCACTACCAAGGGCGTGGATTGTTAAGCAGTGTTAAAACCACTGGACTGCATTCCTGGGGAACTGGGAATTTGCATGGTGCTAACACAATTCCATGTGGACTATTTCAAGGAGTAAGGGGGGAGCCTAACTGTACATGGAGGGTCAGTTATCATGATCTTTAATTTAGTTTTCAATTTTCCTTCATTAACAGTTGGTCAGTCAACTGGATGACATGACGCGATATGAACTATGAAGCATCACAGACAAGGAACGCTGCCCAGTAGTGTGTTGTGTGGATCTATCAAGCTTTCACATCTAACGGCCAGCCTATAGAAACTACTGGAGCTAGAGTATTATACTGAGAAAGACTACAGGGACATACCCAGACAAATCCAGAAGGTTGAATATTTCCTGCAAGACTATCAGCCTATGACTTTGTTTTTCAATATTTGGTGTCACAAACAAATAAATGGGGGGAGGAGGTGGCCTGGGCCAAATGAAGATTGATGTGAGGGCCATCGCCCCCAAATTCAACATGTAGTCATGGATTTGGATACTGACTTGGGCAACACAACTGTAGAAGAAACTTTTTAGACAATTAAAGAAATTTGTTATTCCATAGAATAAAAGTTTTGACATAAACAGATGGACATTGCTAGCTTTAAAATATCACTTACAGTATGACCTCATTTTGGTAAAACTGTAATGATGTATGTATATGTGCGAAGACAAGGATCTGGAGGCACATCCGCTGGGGGTGGACAGCGTCATTTTCTGGGTGGTAGAATACATCACTTTCTTACTTCTGTTAATCTCTGTTTTCTAACTTTATATAGGCATTATATAGCTTTTGAAATGATGAAAACCTAAACTTCTAATTGAAAGTTAAGTGAAACAAGCATTACTGATAAACATACATGTCCATGCTTAAAAAAATTATTGGATTTTGTTTTCTAGAACTTTGACTCAGGTTTTGAGCCAAATGCATTCTCCTTAGAGTTTCTGAAAGAGTCAAATAATGTTTTCTCTCCTTTGATTTCACATAGTTTTCCACCCTCGCCTAGAAGAAATCTTTTCTAAATCCCCTGAGAAAATTCTATTTTCACTGAACTTTTGATCCTACCAGAAGAAATATTTGTAAAGAGAAGTCTGTTGCTTCTCTTTACAAATTCAGTCTGATGTTAGATCAAAGAAATTCAGATAAACATTGGGGCTATAAGTTTCAAATTCAAGATTAATTCCTAATTTAAACTTCTAAAGAAGTTTTTGAAGTGTTTACATAACTATAACAAAAGCTTCAGGAAATAGAATGAAAGATAAGTTTAACAGTAAGAGGAATAACATTTGTGAAAGTATCCAAAATCTTAACAAGCCTTATTAACATGTTTGATGATGACGGGAAACTGAGGCAAGGAAAACTGAATGGATTCAAAAATATAAGGAAGAGTCAGTTTTAAGATGCATTGTAAAAATTTTCATGGAAGGTAATAATTTTTTTCTAGTGTCTGGGTAGTCGGTTTATTTTTCCAACAGTACCTATCATAGGACATTGCAGAGAAGAATGTACTCAATACATATTCAATGAATTCTCTCCAACTGAACAAAGAGAATTTTCTGTACCGCATATTAAAGCTGTTTCTGCCTAACTGCTTGAAAATGAAAAAATGTCATTGGGCTGTGTCCCTGTCTGAAAATTGCTCACAACTACTTTTACATTTTTATCAATCTATTCTCTATTTTGAGTATTTCTTTTAGCAGCAGGTAGATAGCAGTTAATGAAATGTAACCCAGAAGATAATTAAATCTTGTGATATAAGGTATTATCACCACCTGTAAGTCCACAACACCATCTACAAAACTTATAGCCAGATATATTTGGAAATTGGAAAATTTTGGAGTTAAAGTAATATGGTGCATATAGCCATGTTTATAGAACTGCGGCAACATCTAAGAGAACACCATGTAACCAAACACATTCATATTTCTGCAATGAAATACATCAATATCCAAAAGCTGAATAAAAATAAAGCCTACAAATAGATTCCCATTAGTTCATATCAGGTTTTGCTGGCTGATGAATTTTGGTGCCAGATTTTAAAACAGCTTTGGGTATTCAGAGCTTTGCAGATTTCAGAATTATATTCTGAATACACATAGCATTGTGGACTAGTGTCATTAATCAATAATCTTTTAGAAGCTAAATTCTACTTTCCTTTTGAGTTGAAATATACAGAAGCATTATTTCACTGCTTAGACAAACTATTTTTAGGGCATGTTTTAAATACACCATTGCCTTAATAATAAACTTTTGGGGGGATTTTATTTTTGTGTATTATTTCTTGAGCTTGAGAGACTTACAGAGAGAGTGATTCATGAGATTCTGTCCACAGGTTTTGAGAGGGCACAGGTAAACACTGGGTGGTAGAACAGAGCAGGCAACTAGGGCAGCTCTAGATCTGCCATGCTCCTGTACAGACCACCTGCTGATTCCTTAGAGTAGAGCAGACCTGGGCAGGTCTCTGGCTAGCCCAACATGCCTTGTATCATATTCCCAACACTCTTTGGAATAAATTGGCTATTCCATTAGTAGTGGACAATTTATGCCATTATTAGAGTAATTAAAATAAAGTGGTTACTCAGATAATGAATGGTTTCCAGTATCTTCGAAGAACAAAGTAATGTTCAAAGGATCAAATGTACTTTTTATGGTTTTATTTTAAGTAAATATTATAAATAAATATATTATTTATTAAAATATATATTGAATGTAAAAGCTTTGCCATGTGAGACAAATTGATTCCTTCTTTGAAACCCAAATCATACAAACCTTTACCAATTTTAGAGGGAATTAAAGGTGATGTCATATAATTCCCTGCTCCTGGAACTCCTTTCCCAAATGCTATCTATGGATAAGGTGAACTCTACATTGTATTTCACAGATTTCAGCCTTTTCTCCATACATTGGACCAAAGATCAAAAAGAAGGGTAGAACCCAAAACAAACCTAGAAATAAGACAAAGAATGAAGAAAGAGGTATACTTATTTATTAGAGACAGGAAAACTGGGGAAGAGGTGAAGCTATCTTCCACTCAGGGAGCAGATGTAGGAGAAGGCATGTTTCCCCCTTCTTCTCCAAACCACCCAAGTGAGAGCAAGAGCTTGAATAGGAAAAAAAGGATAAAGAGCTGGCATGGGCTGGGGGGGCACAGGGACCTCTGAGCCTGTGGCGGTGTCCTACTTGGGGAAGACATCCTTGGTTCTGCAGAGACAGAGATGACCCAGGATGAGAAGCAGAGAGCAGGACTTTGCTCCGGCACTGGGCAGGTCATCTGTGTGTGTTTACTCAGGAGGTCAGGGCAGAAGCTTTCCTCAAACAGGAGACACATGCCTGTGAGTGGAAACGCTTTGTATTTCATACCTTGGGAGTCTTGCACCATAGTGGGTCTGCAGGGTATGGGGAATTCCCTCTTAAAAGTCAATATTACTTGGAGGACATAAAACACAAGTCAGAGAATTCTTCAAGAACCTCAGAGAGCAGAAAATATTTACTGGTTAACCACAATTAATGCATTTAGAATGAGGCTTTGAAGTCCCTTCTGTGGTAGGCAGAATAATGCTTAATCTCTGAAACCTGTGACTATGTGACCTGACATGGCAAAGGGACTTTGCAGATGTGATTAAGTGAAGGACCCCGAGACAGGGAGATGGTCCTGGGTGGCCTGAGGGTGTCCAGTGCCATCACATGGGTTCTTAAGCACAGAGGACCTTTCCTTGCTGGTCAGAGAGAGCCAGAGACACCAGAGGAAGGGGCAGAGGGATGGCACACTTTGAAGATGGAAGGAGTTAGAATTCAGGGAATGTGGGCAGAAGCTGGAAAAGACAAGGGAACAGATCTCCCAGCGTCTCCAGAAGGAATGTGGCCCTGGCGCATGTTGATTTTAGCCCATTGAGACCCATTTCAGACTTCCAACCTCCATAACTGTACTGTGATAACGTTGCATTGTTTTAAGCCACTAAGTTTGAGGTGATTTGTTAAAGAAACTATAGGAAACTAATACCCACACCTCCCAATCGGTAATTGTATTAATACGATTAGTTACAGGGACAGAGTGGCCACTGGATGGAGGGTCTCATTTCTTTGTCAGGCTGTCCTTTCCATTGTCGGATCCTCCATCTTTTGGGAACGCTTGTCACCATCCTCCCCAAGCTGTCATGTTTTCTGGCACAACACAAAATAACTACAATTTCTCTTTTCTCAGTGTGGTACAGTGGGAAGATCTTTAGAAGTGATTGTGTGTGTGTGTGTGTGTGTGTTGTACTACACATGCTTAGTTCATTTTCAGCAGTTACTGGCTGGGCAACTGGACGAATAACTACATTTTAGTTTTCTATTGCATAAAATGATGTGATAATAATTCGAAACTCACAGTATTGCTTGGAGGATAAAATGAGTTACTATGCAAGAATATGGTTTGTAAACTTTCAAGTGTTGAAAAGTTCTGTTTATATATTCATCAATCTATTATTTTTTTCCACATAGTCTTTAAAATACTTGTAGGCAGCTGGGCTAAAGCCTCTGTAGTCTACACATCTCTTCAACCGTATCCAATAAACGTGATTTCTAGCCAGTTGCAAACAACACATAACTTTTCTATATAATCATTAGACAATTTTGCATGGGAAATGTTACACAAATTAAGCATCATGGGAAATGTAGAATTACATGTGCATATTTTTTTGAGCACCTCTAGCAAAAGAGTTACCAAGGACAATGCATCCTGTATTGTCCTGAAGGCAGGGGTCACCTTCCTGGCCCCAGCCTAGCCTGATGCTGCAGTGTTTGTGGTCTTGCCAACCTGCAGAGGCAGAGGTGGCGCCGTCAGAGGCTCTGCCAGCTGGGATCCCCAGCCTGGTCAGCTTTGCTTCTCACTGTCTGATCCTCTGCCCCAGTTTCTGACCATTCTCTTTCTTTTACCCGAAAACATAACAAAGGGAGAACATGAAAATTCCCTGCCTGAGGTTTCTTTTCATGGTAGCTTGTGGGAAAAACTATGACTTTGTTATGTTTACCATCCAATGAGCACTAAGGCCACCCCTTCCTGAGGACTCTCAGATTTCCTCCAGGACACCCCAGTGAGAGCAGCCAGGGGTGTGCGTGGCTTCTGTGCACTAAGATGGGGCATTGGTGACACCGGGTCACCATGTGCTGAGAAGATAGATTAATGCTGTTAGGAGCAAAAGAAATGATCGATGCTGAGCAGACTTTTCAAGGAAGGAGACCAGGAGAAGACAACATAATAAATTTGGGGTTTGAAGGAGTCCTGCCTCGGTGAGAGGATCATTTGCCCAAGAATACAGATACATTTGTTTTTTACAACATTGGGCTTAGTTAAGCAATGGCTATAAGTTGGTAGCTGAGTAAGGACTGTAATAATTGTCTAACACAAAATGCTGGTGAGTTGGGAAAGGTCTCCAAGACTTCTAGCATTCTCTATATTTGACAAATGACCTATAGCGCTGCCCTCAGCATCAAAGTTAATGATTCTGAATATGGATAAAGGGAAAAATTAAATAAAGAACAAATCAATTAGAGGATATCCTCACTGATTATATTTGCATCAAGTATATTCCTTTGGTTATAAAATTTTCTTTTAATCAGATGCATTATGCCAGAAGGAAAGAGTTGTGGTTTCATTGTTTTTGTTTCTTCCCCAAAACAGGTCCAAATGTTAAAATATTATTTTTAAATAGGCCTGGGTTAGAATCAGGTAAGGTCACATGTGGACATGCAGTGAGATGGTGTGAAGCCAGTGACTGCATTTTCTGCAATTCGGTGGCACCATATGGGGTCACACAGTGAGCCCCACATACAAACGTGGACTGTTTGACCGCACCCTTGTGACAATTTCTATTGATCTGAGAAATAGTAACAGAGCATATAAAAGGCAACTTATTAAATGTAACAAGAGTTATAAAGGAGTTTTAAGTGTAAACTCATTCTTTCAAGGGGCTCAAACACAGACAGCAAGCAGAAAAGAGTTGGAGAACAGCCATTCAAGAAGCATGCCAAGGTGATAATAACAAAGTGACTGCTCTAGGTAGTGAGTGGTGGGCTGGCTGGAGATAAAGGTGATCTGCTGGGCTTCTCTCTTCACTGTTGCATAAACAAAAGAAATTCTGGGTCTTTGGAGGTCTCTACACCACAGAACTCTGTGGGAACTGCGTGGAATGAACCTTGCTGGTCCCAGAGTGGAGTTAGTGCCCAAAGCATCGCTCATAGTTCTCCACAGTCTGGTTTGAACTACTCGGCTGTGTTTAGGTCATGGCATACTCTCATGAGTTTGGTTCTTCAATGTCTCTATATATCAGACTCCTCCAGAACCAGAACCCCTAATAGCATCCCCCTAAGAAGGTCCTTAGACACACTGGCCCTTAGGCCTGGTGTCACTTTATTGTGAAAACCAGCACTTTACGTGTTTTCCTTAAATTTACCATTTGAGAACTTTATTCCTTGCTAAAGTCCCTCAAAATGGGATGACAGTCCCAAAATTTTAAATTAAGATGCTTTCATTACTAATAATCTGCATGTAGGAGGGAGGGAGAGAATGTGAGAACAAAAGGAAAAAGTAAGAGAGAGAGAACACCAGTGAGTACGTATAGTACTCAGGTGATCTCCTCTTCCTCAGTGGCCCGGGACCTTCACAAAGTGACCCGCGCCCCTTTATACACCTTTATACAGAACTCGTGTGCTGCAGGTGTCTGGCAATTGGAGCATGACGTCCAGGGTCTTTGCCCAAGAGCCTCCTTTCTCCATGGTTGAGAGGGGGTGTTAATTTTCTGGAGAATTTCTTTTTCTTTATCTGTGCTCAGGGATCCTTTGCAGCCCAGGGGAGCTTTGGAGAGAACTGTCTTGTGGCAGCAGGCGTTATGGATTGCTGACAATGGAAGGGTGAGTGGACTCTTTATTGGATTTCTTGGGAGCTTTCTCATTTACATTTGTGAAAAAGTGTGGTTCCTAGCTACGTGATGTCCCACGGGCACTCACCTCTTTCAGGGATGCTGACTTTTTGACTAGGGCCACCACTATAGTCCAACTATTGATAGCCTGAAAACCTTGATTTTCAAAGCCGCATGAGCCCAAACTTATTCTGATTTTCAAAGCCGCATGAGCTCGGGACCTTAGAGCTCAGCTCCTCCAGCAGACAGCATAGAGAAAGAGGATCCAGAAAGAGCCAGAAAATGTCTATAATGCACAGTCCTATAGGTGGGAAAGTATCAATCAACTGGCTGCCCCCAGTTTAAAGAGCATTCTGGAAGACACAAATAGTGTGAACTTGCAGACACTATGGGTGGATAAAGACAATGAGAAGATATGCCTGGTTCCAGGAGAGAGGCCATTCCCAAGCAACACTTAGTAGATCTTTGTTGTCATTTCTATTATTTTTAATGAGAAAAATAGAAATTAATATCAAAGCCTTCTTGTAAGATATTAAAATCTGCAACACCTTTTTTGAACTATGGAAATGGCATACACTTCTCACTTCGTAGGATGGATCCACCATTCTCAACAATTCCTTTGATTACTCTGTGGACGGGGTGGGCTGGGTGGGTTTCCCAGACTCCTACAAGTGTCCTTCCAAAGGATCTCCTGAAGCCTGTCGGTGGGGCAATTCATAATAACTGCTCCCTACAGAGGAATATTTTTAAATCATAAAGTACTTGTTAATAAACAAAGACTGTCAAGGGAAAGAACATTTTCATCCCATATTCAGACTTATTGCAATAAATATTTGGTGTGCCCTTACCATACATCACATGTGGATGGAAGAGTGGAGATATGAGTGAAAGACATTCATTGTCCTGCAAGACCAAGACTGTTTTTCCCTAATGAAGGACACCTACCCAGAAGTACACAAATAAGAAGCAGAATTGAATGAGGTATTTCCTATGTCATCAAAAGACGATGTGTTAGAGTTTACTATGACAGTTGTATTTATTGATACAGGTCTCCATAATATTATATGCATACAAAGAAGTATGGCATTATTTTGGGGAGAAAAGCATATTTTCAGGAGAATTTCCTAAGTATTAGGATGCTACAACAATTAACAATAACTATGTAGTGGCTACAGTTCCAAGTGTACACAAAAGCAGCGTTGGACTTTAGCAGTGACTGCTGGAAATCTATCATTTGCTGGGCCATTATGCACATCATAACTGGGGCAGATATAACTGGCACATCTGAGGCTATGCATGTAGTCAAGCAATTCAGAGGAGAGAATTGGGAGTAACAGAAGTCTTTGTGTTCTTGGAAGTGGAAATGCTGACATCCTAACACTCCATAAACACTCTCCTGTAGCTGGGTGTTTCATCTGGCAGCTACACATTTTAACATAACAATGCCTGGTTTCCTTCATTGTTTATTCTTTCCACATTCCAGGCCCTGTCAGTTGGAAGCATAGTAAGAAAATGCAATTTCTTTATCCATATGAAGGGATATAAAGAGATTTCAATGGCATTGGTTTACTGGGTTTCAGAGGTGTAGGCTGAGATTCCTGTTAATTGATCATAAATACAAAACATGTGGTCACCGAACTTTAAAAAGACCTCCATCAGCAAGTCTACCCTCTGGGTCTCTTTGCAACATTGAACATGTCCCTCCACCTCTTTCTCTTCAAACTCCCTCAACTCCTCTTATGGACCTCTGGAAGACTTTTTACCCTTCATTAACAGGTTGTCTCTGTTATGATACTAACAAGAAGAAAGGGGAAGCCAAACTCCAGAGGCCCCAAAAAACAGCCCCTTTGCCAGCATGTAGATGCAAACATGGCTCACCTCAGAGGAGAGCTGGATGCTGCCAGCGCGTGCCCACGGGCAGAGCCAGGTCCACTTGAAATAATCACGAAGGCTTTTCTGTACATGAGGTTTTCCAAGAACTGTAGCTGAAACCCCTAGGCCCCTGACAGAGATATGGCTCAAGAAGGCCAAGGGTAAAGAACAGCATAAACAAGACGACAAATGAGAAGAATAAAGACACTTGCTTCAGGCAGTAATTCTTTCAGAGAAGCCAAGCTGTGAACCTCCCAAGCTGCCCATAGATGAGAATTCTCTCCTCACAAATCCCTGGCTGTGGGTTGCTGAGCTGCCGGGCTCCTGACTTGTTGGCAGCATAGTCTCAATTTCTGTCTCTATTTAAAACAATTTTTTTAGTTCTTCAGGAAATGCAGTATTCCCTACAGAAATTGCTTTATGTGATTTGCATAAATGGAATCTTTCAAGCAACACTGGAAATCCACACAAGAACCCAGACTCTTAGTTTTGAGGGGATTTCTGTCCAAATTATCCTGAGATGGTGATTCTCTGGAGGTTGAGTTGATGTGGTCTGGTCTTGGTGTGTATTTGATTTTTAGATATACAACGTGTGCTGTCTTTTAGATTACTGTTCTACACTTGGCAAACTCTAAAACACCATAAATTCAGTGGAATGTGTAAATGTTTAGAAAGGAAAAACCAGCGTGCAGTATTTTTTCTGCCATTACACAGGATGGCTAACAGCCATTGAACCCCTTCCGTTTCAATACCTCCCACCCACTTTCACAAAGAATCTTTCTAGCTCACAGGTACCTTCTCTATTTAAAGGCTTCTCAAGAAAATGTTGGTTCTTCCTAAAGTCTACAATTGCAGTCTTTAGCCCCGAAAGGATATCATAGTTTAAATATTAATGTGTCCTTCTTCCCTGTGGAGGAAGTAGCAGTAATCTCAGAGTAAGTGAGAGGGAGGCCTGAGCCAAGGAGGCACAGCAGGGGGGACGGCAGAGCCCAGGGCTGCAGGTTGAGGGCAGCAGCATTTTCCATCCCTTACTAACTAGTCTGATGGAGTTTGAGAGACTATACCATGCTTCTGATGAAATAAAGTGTAATTCTACTGTAGTCACACCAATACTCCACTAATATTGATCTGCGTACAATGGAGTGCCAGGGGAAGACTTATCTGAGAGACGTGAAGTTCCTGACCAAGATGTTGGAAGCCCAAAAACCTGGTGTTTGGAGTTAGATTCAGCCCTTTGCAGAAACTTGGACATCAAAAACAAGCCCCCTGAAAAGACAAAGAGTGTAGACCCCTGGGCTTTTACATTCAATTGACACAAATCTCTAACACTAAGAGCTGGTTCGGCAACCACTGGCTGGGTGGGAAGTTCATAGAGGAAGATCTATGTGGTGTCAATCTTGGGCTGGTATTGACAGGGATCCAGTGACTAAGGGAAAATATTCTCAACCTGTGACTGGGAACTACCGGAAGAGAATCTGAATTTCTAACAATCAAGGTAAACAGCTCTGGCCTTGATTAAGGTGTAGAGGTCATGGGAAACCAGCAACAGAAGCAGAGAGACTGTTAAGCAGCCACCCAGCACTTGACCGATGGGGCTGCATGGACCGTGTCCCCCTGGTCTCCATATGCAGACCATCCCCAATGACATTGTGCTCCAATAATTTCCCACAAGAAGGCGATTTGGAACATGGAATATATATGCCCCCAAGCAGCAATGGTTTGTGATGGTGATTACATTTCTGGGATTTCTCTCCCTTTTTGTTGAGTGGTATTATACCTGGTGTGCTGTGGACCAGACCACCACCATCAGCCACAATGCTGCTTGGCCATTTCTCCATGGAGTGTCTGCCCTCACACCAGCAGGGTACTTGGTGTTCTTCCTTAATTCTGAAGAATCAGAGGTGGGCACATGTAATGCAGCTTGTGAGAAAAATGCTATTTTCTTTAAGGAACTAATACTAGCTGACATGAATTCAGGCATCATGTACACTTCTGAGTACTTTATATGTATTAATTTTGCTTAACTTTTTGCAGCTCTATGAGTTAGGTATCTTGGTCAGTTCTGGAGAATATGACAAATGACCATAGACTGGGTGGCTTCTAAGTGACAGAAACATTTCTCACAATTCTGGAGGCTGGGAGTCTGAGATCATGTGGCATGGTTGGCTTCTGGTGAGGACCTCCTTTAAGTTGTGGACTGCTGACTTTCCAAGTAGCCTCATACCGCAGCGGACAGGGAGGGGAAGCGAGCTTTCTCCTGACTCCCATAAGGGTTAATCTCATTCAACTTCTAATTCCCTCCCAAAGGCCCCACACCTCCAAATACCATCACACTGGGCATAAAACTTCAACATACCAATTTGGGGAACACAACCATTCAGGCCATAGCAGTTGCTATTATTGATCCCAAATAGAGGAACAGAGCAGTTAAATAATTTGTCCAAGTATATTCAGCTGGTAGGTGGCCAAGCTAGGATTTTACTATGTTGGGCTCCAGAGGCCAAGCTGCTAAACAGGATGCCACAGTGGCCAGAACATACGCAGAGCGTCCTCTGGGTGGGTGGGGATGTGAGGTCCCAAACTCCATCCAATTGAGCCTCATCTAAAAGAATCTTCTTCATGACTGGTCTACAAGCATTTTTGGTTTAACAATGCTGGGGTGCCAACCTTTGAAAGATGTTTAAAAAGGCTACAAATTGGTGATAAAAAAAAAATAGCAGTAAGTAAAGGCCATCTAAGCAAGCTAGCTCAGATATTAGAGTCCATTTTCCATGATATAGGCCCAGGTCAAATGCACATGAGAGCACAGAAGAAAACAGAGAGGCCACGTTCCCCTGTTTCCAGCTTCCTCTTGGTGGGTAGCACTATCTTTTAACACATATGAACTGGGAGAGTTTATCTGGACACCTTCACTCTTCAAAGTCTAGACCAGGAACTAGATTTTCTTCTCCATATACACATTCCACCTGACAGACAAAAGTTTCCCTTCCAATGGCTCCTGTTTACTGAGGGCTTACTGCATGTCATACACTAACATTTCATAAACATTTTCTCATTGACATTTCTGACGGCCTTGAGAAATTTGTATCATTATCCCATTTTACTGATGAAGCAACCAAGACTCACAGTAGTTAATCAACTTGTTTTGATTTTAAGAGCGAGAATGTGAGAAAACAAGAGTAAAAGAAAGGTCATGGGATAATTTGAAGGCAAAAAAAAATCATCTAGAAAGTACTTTAGATGCTTAGAAATAAAATCTTAATATAGGATGCCACTCACTGGTTATCATTTCTGGCCATTTGGTTTATTCTAAATTCCAGATCTAACTATTCATGTCCAATGTAGTATTATAATACCCATATTATTTTCTACATTAAATAAATTATTGGCTTCCATTTTTGATCACGATGAAGTAAAGGGAGTGGATTTATCTTCCCACCAGAAACAATTAACCAGACAAAATACATGAAACTATGATTTCAGATGTTGGACACCAGGCAGTGTGGTACAGTGGCCCCTGAAAGTGAAGTAACAAATGAGCTATTGTGATCACTTAGCTTACTCCCTGGAGAAAGTTTCTAGGCAGCCGCACAGAATGGGGAAAACCAGGCCATGTCCAGTGGTCATCCTGAGTTGGAGTGTGAGGAGCCCAAGGCAGTCGGAGTTCTCAGGACAGAGGAAGAGGGAAGACAGAGTGCATAGAGAGAAAGCTCTGAAGACCTGAAGCAGGTCCCTTTTCAGGGGTCCCACTCAGTTCTGATCAGTTGTATCTTCCCTGATTTATTTCATCCTACTCATGATTTTAATCCTACATGCATAAAATAATAAGCAAACACTCACATAGCCACGTTAGAAACTGTTCTAAATGGTTTATATTTCTTAACACATTTAATCCACACAACAAGTTTATACACAAGGAACTATTGTTTTCATTTTACAAATAGGGAAACTGAGGCTGAGAGAGGAAAAGTAATTTTCCCCACGGCTAGTAGGTTGAGTCTGGTTCCACAAACGCACCACCCTCTTTCCCCCAACACACACACACACACATACACACACACACACACACACACACACAGCTGATATCTCTGTTAGGGTATGATGTAAAAGTCTGGGATTTAATGGTGGTCAGATTTCTACCCCATTAATACAAGGGAAGTAAGAAATACCTTAAACCTGCTACAAACATACCACTTTCCCAAAGTTTGCTAAGGGAGAGATGTGGACAAACATGGGGAAATAGAAAATCCAACCTCTACTAAGTTGTAACTGGGCTTGTCCTCAAAACTCCAATGTCTAATACTGGTAAACTGGCCTAAAGCACAAGAGACAGGCCCTAGGTCCAACCATAACTCTCCCAGTGCAAAGCTCAAACTCAAAATCCTACCGGCAGCTGCTGCCCTACTTCGAAAAGACGAGAGGCTCACATATGCTTATGAGAAAAATTTAAAAAAAAGAAAGCTAACTGGCTGTGCCTCCTCCCACCTTATTGTAATCTTAATTTAGGCACAAAAAGAAAAAGTCAGGAAGCACCAAAGAGAGACCAAGACAGGCAGATGGCTGGACAATTGCTCAGGTGGATGACGAGCCCAAGCCTGTTTGCTGATCCAGCTATGTGGATAAAAGAAGAGGACCAGAACAGCGTGCTCAACTGGAACTTTTTAACAATCAGACATGTCACAGGTTCGTGCAGATGACCTGGTTGGATTAAAGACTCCTTTTTCTGGTAGTGGAGGGGTAGAGAAGGTAGAGAGGGGGTTAGGAAGGGAAAAAGAACATTCCACCCCCCGGACCCCTAGGAAAGGGCCAAAGACCCAATGTACACATTTCTGGCTCAGACCTCTCTTCTGAATTCTAATTCTATATATCCACAGTAGGAAGCATTAGAAATACTCTCCCCAGCCCCCACCTCCACTAACCTTCAACCAAAGAGGAAAATTTGAAACACAAAATAATTTAATTGGATCTGGATTCAATCCTTCTCTGCACAGCAAAGGGAAACCCACTGACGTCTGGTGTCTCTTTCAACTCAGCAAGGAGCAAAACACTAATTGCCACAAAAAAACAGGGGTGTCCTACATAATTACAGAACAAAGTCAAGCTTATGCTCGCAGAAGGAATATTCTCTCTTCATATAAGAATATTCTTGGTTTCTGAGATAAAGCGCATCTTGGTGACATGTGCCAGCTTTTTTAGTTTACTCCTAGCTTTTAATAGCTGCAGTTCTCACTCTTCAGGAGATCCACAGGTGGTTAGGGCCACCCCGGTTTCCCTCCAGTTAGAACGGGTTGGTCTCGAAGGTGAAAGCTTTTGTGGCCTCCAACTGAAGCCAGAGGGGTTTGAATTTTCAAGAACAAGATAGTTAAGGTGGGGTCCAAATCTGCCCCTCTCCTAGGAATTTTCTGAAGGAGAGGGTAGGGGACAAGCCTGGTGATCTGATCCTCTGTAATGAAATTTTTATGGCACAATCCTCATTTGAGTTGTGTTGACTGGAAGGCAATTAAGCACATAAGAGTAACCACCCCATGACCACACCATGACCCTTATAGCAGGGCACTGCTGGGAACAGAGCTGGAAAGACACATCTTCCATCCTCCCCACCCCCCATGACTCTGACCTAGACCTCCCCCAAGGACCTGGATGTCTCATAGGCACTTCAGATGTAACAGCTCCTGTCTCAGTCAGTTTTTACGTTACTATAAAGGAATACTTGAGGCTGGGTAATTTAGAAAGAAAAGAAGTTTATTTGGCTCAGGGTTCTGCAGGCTGTACAGGAAGCTTGGTGCCAGCACCTGCTCCTGGCGAGGGCCTCAGGAGCTTCTACTCATGGCAGAAGGTGAAGGAGCAGCATCACATGGCAAGAGGGAGGAAGGGAGACAGACAGGAGGAGGTGCCAGGCTCTTTTTAACAATTAGTGTTTATGGGAACAAATAGAACTCAATACCTGATGGATGGCACCAAGCTATTCATGAGAGATCTACCCCATGACCCAAACCCCTCCCCTCCTCCAACACTGGGATTAAGGTCAACATGACATTTGTAGGGCAAAAATACTCAAATCATAGCAGCTCCAAAACTGAACATGTGTCTCCTGACTTTCTCTTCCATTTTCCCAAACCAGTGCTTTCTACTGTGTTCTTTGATTCAGTTAACAGAAACCTCATTTTTCCAATTGCTCAGGATAAAAATCTTAGTGCGATTTTTGGTTTCTCTTTTACACGTGCACTTCTAATTCATCAGAAAATTCTGCCAAATCTACCTTCAACATATGTTCAGAGGCCACCACCTCCAGTCTTACCATGGCGGTACAGCTGTTATCATCTCATCTAGGTTGGTACAATAGCGTCCTTAATGGACTCCCTGCTTTCTCACTCAAGCCTATTCTCAGCACAGGAGCCAGGGACATCCTGCTGAAATGTACTCCTGGTAAATTCATGCCCATGCTCAAAACCTCCCATAGTAGTCAGGTTAAGTCATGTGTGCTACATTAACAAGCAAACCCTGAGATCTCAGTGGCTTAACATGTGAGGCTTAACTTATCATTCATTGGCCCTCCAATGAAGTTCACTGATGCTCCAGCAAAGCTTCCTTCTGGTGGTGACCCAAAGATGCAGGCTGCTTTTCTCCTGTAGCCGTGTCTTCTGAAACACGTAGCTTCCATGCAGCAATGCTAGTAGAAGAGAAAGCATGGGGAACTCATGCATGCTCTGCTGTGCTCTGTTCTGGACACGACACACATCACTTCCACTCACGTCTAGTGACCATAGCCGATCTCTTGGACCTGCCTACTCAGAACTGTGGGTGAGTATGTGAATATTTTATCAGCATTAAATATCTCTGCTGCACTCTCCAATAGCTTCGTATCTCCTTCGGAATTAAAGACAAAGTCCTCACAGTGGACATACTGGTCTCCTCTCCCCTCTAGGCTGTCCATCTTGCCTACAATGCCCTCCTGACACTCTTTCCTATGGCTCCAATGTATTTTCCCCCGTGACAGCTGTTATCATCTAATTTCTACATGATTTTTAAATTGAATTTTTTATTGAAGTTATTGTAGATTCACCCCTTATCTGAGTTCCCCCAATAGTAACATTTGCAGAAGTACAGCATAATACAATGTCACAACCAAGATATTGACATTGATGCAATCCAGCAGCCTTACTGAGATTTCTCCAGCTTTACTTACTCTCATTTGTGTGTATGTGTATCTATTTGTAAATGCTGTTACACATATGTAAGTAGGTTGATAATGCTGTTACACATATGTAAGTAAGTTTGTGTATCTACCACCACAGTCAAGATACACATTCTGTCGCCTCAGGGGCCCTCCTGTAGTCCTTTCATAGCCTCCCCCACCTCCCTCCCATCGCTGCCCCTCTATCCTTTCCTTATTCCTGACAGTCACTAATCTGTCATTTCTAAGAGTGTGTCATTTCAACAATGTTATCTAAAAAGAATCATACAATGGGTCCCAGCCCTGCAGCTGGGCATGTGTGTATCTCTATGCTTCTTAAAGATAAACAGCAATAGTTAGGATTCCAAGGACCAAAGGTAAGAGGGGCAATCTTGATCTTCCTATGAGCTCCCAGCCACAGAAATGGAGCCTGAGATTCAGACATTGCAGCAGCTTCCAAGGTGCGTTGGTGAGACCTGAAGGGCTTGCCTTAGCCCTGAGCACTCTCAGAACAGCTGGCAGGGGCCCTTGGTCACCTCTGGCTTTCATCTCATCAGCCCTACTCCCCTGCGAGAGAATCCTTTTATTATGTTAAAATAGGACGTCATTACTGGAATTAGAAAGGAAAATACCAGCTGCTTTTGTCCTCCAGGAAGCACTAATTAGCCAGCAGCCACCCTGATCTCTGGCAACAAGGGAACGTGCACAGACTAATTACAAGCCGTTGCCTCCTGCGCACTGTGGCGCTGGGGTTGCAGCACCTGCACTTCTGAGCCTGAGCTGAAGTATTTTTAGGGTCTGGAATTTCCCCCGGCCCTTATCTTGCATTTGATGCCTTCATTACACATCTCCTTTTGCAATAGCTTCCTCACTGGTCTCTGATTTCCATCCAACACATCTTGCACAAAACAGCCGAATTCCTCTCTCTAAAACATAGCTCCAATCATATAATTTTCTTCCCCCGAATTTGTCTGCCATGATCCCCATGCTGCAAGTAAATTATAGCCCAAACCCCTCCACCTGGCCCTGAAGGCTTTCTATAAAGGGACCCAAGCCTAGATTTCCGGCCTCCCACCAGCCCCTGAGTCCCATAGCCCTTCTAACCAAGAGATGGGGCCCGGATCAAGTTCTGCAAACCAGCATTCACCACCGGCACACTCAGAAAATCACATGGGAGCTTTGGAGACTGAGACAAAACCTGCACCCAGACTGCCATGGTCTTCTTGTTTGTGTCTGCCCAAAATTCATATGTTGAAATCTGATCCCCAAAGTAAAGATACAGGTTGAACATCTCAAATCCAAAAATGAAAACGTGATGTACATACACAATGGAATATTATTCAGCCATAAAAAATAATGAAATCCTGTCATTTGCAGCAACATGGATGGAACTAGAGGTCATTAGAGCATTTCAGACTTTGGATTTTTCAGATTTGGGATGCTCAAGAGGGAAATGTGTACAATGCCAATATTCTAAAATCTGAAATTCAAAACACTCCTGGTCCCAAGCATTTTGGATAAGGGATATTCAACCTACATTAATAGGTGAGACCCTCGGGACATAATTAGGTCACAGGCTAGAGTCCTCATGAATGTGCTTAGTGCCCTTATAAAAAAGGCTGAGAGAGCTTTCTTGCCCCTCTACTATGTGAGATCATGGAGAAAAGACCCTGTCTATGAACTGGAGAGCTCTCATCAGATACCAAATCTGCAGGTGCCTAGATCCTGGATGTCCCAGTTCCCAGAACTGTAAGGAGTAAACTTTTGTTGTTGCCAAGTTACCCAGTGTCTGTTATTTTGTTATAGCAGCCAGAACGGATTAAGATGCAGACCAATAAAATAAGAATCCTTAGGTGTGGGGAAAGGGTATCGGTAGCATTTTAAAAGCTGCCTGGGGGATTCCACTGCTCTGCCAGGATGGAGAACCTCTGCTGGAAGCGCATTGTACCATAGGCAGGGAGTTACTAGGGGCTACACCTGCCACAGGCCTGGGATCAGGTGGGTGAACACGTCCACAAAGGTGCATGTCTTGCAGCCACAGTCTATAACGCAACCCTGTCCATTCCACATTGAGAGTGCAGTGCTCTCTGGCCTCAACCTGCAAGGTTGGGGGTTTTCCTCCTCACCTGTTAAGGCTTCCTCTAGAGTAGACCAAAGAGGACTGTTATTCATTGAAGTGTGTCCCTCAAGAATGAATATGTTGAAGTCCTGACTCCCTAGTACCTAAGAATGTGACCTTTGCAGATGAAATTCATCGCATTAAGAAGAGGTCACACTGGAGTAGGGTGGGCACCTGATCCAACGTGGCTGGTGTCCTGATAGAAGGGGGAGATTTGGACACATACAGGGGGAACGTCGTGTGAACATGGAAACAGAGATCCTGGTGATACATCAACAAGCCAAGGAACACCAAAGATTACTGCAAACCACTGGAAGCCGGGGCGATCCCCAGGGCAGATGCTCCCTTAAGGCCTGCAGAAGGAACCAACCCCACCAACACCTTGATCTTGGACCTTCAGGCTCCAAAGCTGGGAGAATAAACTTCAGCTGTTTGAGCCCCCCAGTCTGTGGTACTTTCTTACCGCAGCCCGAGCAGACATGAGGTAATACATGTTCACACTATGACAATATTACAAAATCCACCTGTGAAAAGGAGAGCTGAAAGCACCCTGTCTCACCTCATTAGTTAGAAGCTCAGTGTGATGAGCAGAGGTGGGTGTATCTGTTACATGGCAGGTGGCACAGGAAGCACTGCTCAATATGACTTAACTAATACTTACCTGTCACCTTTGCCTTTAGTTAGCTTCACTCAAGTCTGACTTTGCTCCATGGCAGGGCCGTTGTGACCATCAGTGTTCACAGTCCACAGTGTTTAGTGCTCCCTGGGTCTCAGCCTGCAGTGCTCCCTGGGTCTCAGCCTGTAGTGCTCCCTGGGTCTCGGCCTGCAGTGCTCTCCAGACTCAACATGTACTTTCTCTCCTCTCACCTGGTACCATCTTCGCTTGTACCTTGAGTCCCTCTGCTTCTTCCAGGCCTACATCAGAGCCTTCTCCCCAAGATGGCTTCCATGGCTACCTGTGTGTGTGCACATAGTAGCTCTTGGTTTTATACTCTTTTGTGTTCATCGTAGTCTCCTGAGGGCTGACTGAGCTCTCTCTAATAGTTGTAATTCTAAAGATGACCCCCAAGATTTTGTCCCCTGGTAATGTAATCAGACACTAATTTGGGGCTGCCATGAAGGGATTTTTAGATGTAATTATTATCCCAAGTTGGTTGAGCTTATGACACAATATGGGATATTATGTGGGTGGGCCTGACCCAATCAGACAAGCCCTTTGAAAGCAGAAAGTTTTCTCCAACTGGTAGCAGAAGAGGAAGTCAGAATCCAACATGAGAGGATTCCACACACATTGCTGGCTTGAAAATTTGGTAGGGGTTGGGGAGGGGACATATCGAGGAATGCAACTGGCTTCTAGAACCTGAAAGCAGCCCCTGGTAGGCAGCCTGCAAGGAAGTGGGGACCTCAGTTCCCTAGCCACAAGAAACTAAATTTTGCCACCAACTTGAATGAGGTCAGGAGAGAATTCTCCTCAGAGCCTCCAGGTCAGAGCCAAGCCCAGCTACCACCCTCATTTAGACTTGTGAGATCCACAGCAGAGAACCCAGATGAGCCTGCATGAACTTCTGACTTCCAGACTGAGAGATATGGTGGGTGTTATTTTCCTTTGCCGAGTTGGTGGTAATTCGTTATGCAGCAATGGATAGCTAATGCACTGCCCGATTTGACAAAGCCTAGTGGGGCACTGGCTGTTCTCTCTCACCTTCCCAATGGACCCTGCATGGCCCTGAGCCCCACACAAGTCTTCCCGCCGACTCACCATGCTACATGGTAACACTGCATCCCACTCTGTGCCGATGGCTGCTGTGGTTCTTCTATATTTGCTAAGCAAAACCTGCCACCCAGGCCAGATGCTCACAATGCTTCCTATAACAGGGTTTCCTATTTAGTTGAAAATAAGTGAGACCCTGCTTATGTCTATAATTTGAAATTAGCTTAGCTGAAGTCAAATTAAAGACTCTCAGATGTGAAAATAAATCTGAGTGGCAGAAAAATTAAAAATGAGGAAAATCACCTTCCTGCTGCTAAAAAATAAAAGGCCATCTGTCAACTCTTATGTGGCTATACATCCCTTCCCATAAAATAAGATTGTTGTTGGGTTGAAGAGGCACAAGTGGAAGAATGAACTAGTTCAGTCCACTCCTACAGTAATATGTGTAACATCATTTCACCCTACCCACAGCACTGCCTTGAGTGTCTTAATCCATGCAGGCTGCTATAACAAAGTGCCGTAAACTGGGTGGCTTATAAACAACAGAAATTTACCTCTCACAGTTCTAAAGGCTGGGAAGTCCAAGATCAAGGTACCAGCAGACTTGGTGTCTAGTGAGGTTGTTGATTCCTAGATGGCACCTTCTTGTCATGTACACATGTGGGAGAAGGGGTGAGGGAGTTCTCTGGGGCCTCATTATAAGGGCACTGAACCCATTCATGAGAGCTCTACCCTCATGACTTGATCACCTCCCAAAGGCCCCACCTCCCAATACCATCACCTTGGAGATTTAAGTTTCCACATTTGAATTTGGGTTTGTGGAGGGGGGACACAAACATTCAGACCAGAGCATCAAACAAGTTGTTTCTTTAACTCTTTTCACATCAGGTTATTCACCTTTAAAACTGGGATAATACTAACACCAAATAATGTGACTTGGTTTTGTAAAATTTTAAAATATTTCCCCCCAAATCACTATCCCTTTCTTTGTGTCATCTTATTTTTATTATTTTGATAGCAGTGACATGGAAGGAGTCCTGGGCATGGGGTCAAAAATACTAGAATGAAGCCCTAGTGCCACCTTTTGCTGTTTATGTGACTTGGGGAAATCCCTCCTGCCCTACAAGCTCTGGCTCCCTCTGTCCCCAGGGTGAGGTGAAACAGACCTGTCCACATCTGGTGATGCCCAGGAGAGCAACTTTTACCTTGCAGAGGGCTGCTCTGTGTGCCTTCCAGGTGCTTCCCTGCTTACCAATACAGAGGAGGTGAGGGACTTCTCCAAGATCATGACATGTTCACAAAGGGAGTGATGATGAGTCTCGAGCTAGAGGATTTTTTAAACTTACCTTGATGTGCATCACATGAAGGGAGGTGGAAAGTTTCTAAGAACTGCAAACATTCTAAAAGCAGAAGAGGAAGGGTATCTTTCAGTGTTGGCTTTTAGAAAGTTAGTCTATTACCTCTGTGGTTTATCTTTAAATCAGGGGGTTTTGTAAGCAAGACAGGATGTCTGACTATGTGAGCTCCTTCTAGAAGAATGGCTCTCTCAATTTCTTTCTTCCTCCACTGCTTGCAGACAGACTTCAGGCCCCAGTGTTGCACAGAAAGGGCTTTAACAAGGAAGTGACATCCTAAGTTGCAAAACCCAAAAGTCCCTTTGTGGTCTTTATGTGACTTAACACCTCTGTGACATTTTAGTCTTTCAACACTTTCTCTCTTCTAATACCCTCTCCTCTCTCACCTCTTATGAGACCATTCTCTCTTGGTTTTTCACCCTTCCTCATCTCCTGGAGATTACAATGTGCTGAGGCAGGTTCAGTCTCTTACCAACTCTGGAAACTCAATTATTACATTTTCAGTCATTTTGCTAGCCAGATGATGTCACATTGGTAGTTTGAAACGGGCTGTGCTGGGAATATTTACACCATGGGAATTGGCAAATGCTACTATTCAAGGCCTTTTATTCTCTTTCCCCACAGAGCTGGGGTTAAGCTGTTGCCAGAACACTACCAGTCTGGCCCTTAGGTCAGCCCCATCTGGTTCTCACCTCAGGCTGGTATTTGCCTTTCTGCCTTCCAGCATTGCACCATCCAAACCATTTTCCCCATGGCTTCCTTGAAACTAAATTCAAAACTGATTATGTCCTTCTTCTGCTAAAATTTCTTATGAAGAAAAACAATTCCTCAGCATACCAGAGGATGTCTGGCTGTCTTCCTCTGAGGATGTTCTTTTGCACCCTGTGTTCAGGCCGTCATGGTCACACCCACACCCCAAGGTCTCACCTTTGCCTTCACATCAGCTCCCCTTTCCCATGTCATCTCCTCTACGATGACAGCACCAGTTCCCAAAATCTGTTCAGAGACCCCTCCCCTGTGCCCCTGCACTACCACAGGTATGCCTCTGGCACTTAGCCACTGCCTTGGTGGGATTCATTTGCTTCCTGATGGTCTGAAGGCAAAAATATCCCTATTTACTTTCCCTTCTATCCCAACTTTGCTTATTGCAGTAAAATACACATAACACAAAATTTACTATCTTAACCATTTTAGGTGTATAGTTCAGTGATATTAAATACATTCATAATATGCAATCATTATTACCATCCATCTCCATAACTCTTCATCTTGTAAGACTGAAATTCTGTACCCATTAATCAATAATTCCCAATTTCCTCTCTATCCCCAGCCCCTGGGAATCACCATTTTACTTTCTGTCTCAGTGATTTTGGCTGTTTTAGGTACCTCATGTAAGTGGCCTCATACAGTATTTGCCTTTTTGTGTTTAGCTTACTACACTTTGCAAAATGTCCTCAAACTTTATCCATACTATAGCATTTACCAGAATTTCCTTACTTTTTAAGGATGAATAATATCCCATTGTGTGTATATACCACATTTGCCTATCCATTCATCTGCTAATGTACCCTTGGGTTGCTTCCATGTTCTGTCTACTGTGAACATTGGTGTACATATATGTTTTTGAGATCCCACTGTCAATTATTTTGGGTATATACCCCAAAGAGGAATTGCTGGAAAGTATGGTAATTATTTTTACATTTTTTTTAGGAACTGCCATACTAATTTCCACAGTGGCTATATCATTTTATGACCCCATAAACAGAGAACAATGCTCACAAGTTCTCCACATTCTCACCCATTTTTATTTTCTGTTTTTTTGATAGTAGCCGTCCTAATAGGTATATGGTGGTATCTCATTGTAGCTTTGATTTGTATGTCCTTAGTGATTAGTAATGTTGAGAATCCTTTCATGTGCATATTGGACATTTGTATATCTTCTTTGGAGGAATATCTATTCAAGTCCTTTGGCAATTTTTGTATTGTGTTAGTTGATTTTTTTGTGTGTGTATGTGAGTTTTAGGAGTTCTCTATATATTCTGGATAATAACCCCTTTCTAGATATGATTTTCAAATATTTTCCCCATTATGTGGGCTGTCTTTTTGTACCGTTGATATCATCTTCAAATGCATAAATTTAAAAAAATTATGAAGTCCAATTTGTCTATTATTTTCTTTGGTTGTTTGTGCCTTTGATGTCATATCCAAGAAATCATTGCCAAATCAATGGTGTGAAGCTTTTACCCTCTATTTTCTTCTAAAAGTTTTATAGTTTTAGTTCTTATATTCAGTCTTTGATCTCTTTTGAATTTACTTTTATATTTGGTGCTAGGTGAGGATATCCTTGTGCATGTGAACATCCAGTTTTCCCAGCACTATTTAGGGTAAAGACCACTCTTTTTCCATTGACTGGTCTTGACAAACTTGTCAAAAATCTTTTGATCATATACATTAGAATTTTATTTCTGGGCTTTCTATTCTATTCCATTGGTCTACATGTCTGTCTTTATGCCAATACCACACTGTCGTGATTACTGTAGTTTTGTAGTAAGTTTTGAAATCAAGATGTGTGGGTCCTCCATGTTTCTTCTTGTTTTTTTTAAGATTGTTTTGGCTACTTGGGGTCCCCTGAGGTTTCACATGAATTTTAGGATTTTTTTAAAAAATTGCTGTAAAAAATATCTTTGGGATTTTTTAGGGATTGCATTGAATCTGTAGATTGTTTTGGGTGGTATCAACATCGTAACAATAGTAAGTTTTCCCACACGTAAAAATTTATTTATGTCTCCTTTCATTTTTTCATCAATGTTCTGTAGTTTCCATTGAACAATAATAGTATTTGACTTTCTTGGTTAATTCTTTAGTATTTTCTCTTTTTGATGCTATTATTAATAAAATTATTTCCATAATTTTCCTTTCAGATTATTTATTATTAATGTATGGAAATAAAACTGATTTTTGTGTTGCTAATTTGCTGGATTCATTTATTGGTTCTAATTTTTTTCGTGGAATGCTTAGGGTTTTCTGTATATATGATCATATTATCTGTGAACTAGATACTTTTACTTCTTCCTTTCCAATTTGAACGCTATTTATTTATGTAGCCTAATCGCTCTGGCTAGAACTTCCAGTGCTATGTCAAGTAGAAAGATTGAAAGCAGGCATCATTGTCTTATTACCAATCTTAGAGAAAACATTTCCAGCATTTCACCACTGAGTATGATGTTTATTGTGGGTTCTTAATATATGGCTTTTATTATGTTGAGGTAGATTACTTCTATTTCTTGTTTATAGTGTGTTCTAATCATAAAAGCATGTTGAATGCTTTTTCTGCATCAACTGAGGTGATCATGTGGGTTTTTTCACCCTTCACTCTGTTCATATGGTCTATTTCCTTGATCAATTTTTATATGTCAAACTATCTTTTCATTCCAGAAATAAATCTCACTTGGCCGTGGTTAACTTACCCTTTTAATGTGTTATTGAATCTGATTTGCTAGTATTTTGTTGTGGATTTTTTATATCAATGTTTATAAAGGATACTGTTGTGTAGTTTTCTTTTCTTGTAGTGTCTTCATCTGGCTTTGGTATCAGTGTAATCTGGCCTGATAGAATAAGTCAGGAAGTATTCTCTCCGCTTCAATTTTGTTTGGAAAAGTTTCAGAAACTCACCAGTGAAGCCATCAGGCCCAAGGATTTTGTGGGGTTTCTTTTTTTTCCAGGAGAGTTTTGTTTACTGAGTCAATCCTCCTATTAGTTATAGGTCTATTTAGATTTTCTCTTTCATTGTGATTTAGTCTTGGTACATTTTTGTGTTTCTAGGTATTTTGTCCATTTAGGCTATCTAATTTTTTGACATACAATTATTCATAGTACTCTCTTACAGTTCCTTTTAATTTCTGTAGAATAGGTAGTAATGACCCCACTTTTTTCTGATTTTAGTAATTTGAGTATTGTCTCTTTTTTAGTCTATCTAAAGATTTGTAAATTTTGTTGATCTTATCAAAGAAACAACTTTTGGTTCATTGATTTTCTCTTCTGGTTTTGAATATATATATTTTTTGGTTTATCTCTGCTCTAATCTTTATTATTGCCTTTTTCCTGCCAACTTTGGACTTAGTTTGTTCTTCTTTTTCTGGTTCCTTAAGTTGTAAAGCTAGGTTGTTAATTTGAGATCTTCCTTATTTTTTAATGTGTTTGTAGCTATAATTTCTCCCTTAGCACTGCCTTTACTGTTTTCCCTAAGTCTTAGGTACATTGTGTTTTTGTTTTCATCCATCTCCTAAGTATTTTCTTATCTCCCTTGTGATTTCTTCTTTGATCTATTTTTTATTTAAGAGTGTGTTATAAAATTTCCACAAATTTGTGAATTCTAATTTAACTTTTATTTGATCTAACTTTATCCTATTATGATCAAAAAAGATACTTTATATGAAATCTAGTTTCTTAAATCTATTAAAACTTAATTTGTGGCCTAAAATATGTTCTGTTCTACAAAATGTCCCATGCGCACAAAAGAAGAATGTGTGTGCTGTTGTTGTTAGGTAATGTTCTGTATATGTCTGTTAGTTAGTTTATTGTGTTGTTTAAGTCCTCTATTTCCTTGCTTATCTTCTGTCTGGTTGTTCCATCCATTACTGAGAGTGGGGTATTGAAGTCTCCAACTATTATTGTAGAACTGTCTATTTCTCACTTCAATTCTGTCAGTTTTTGCTTCATATCTTTTGATGGCTTGTTATTTAAGTGAGTAAATGTTTACAATTGCTGTATATTCTTATTGTATTAACATTTTATTAGTATAGAATGTCCTTCATTTTCTCTTGTACACTTTCTTGATTTAAACTCTATTTTGTCAGACATTAATATAGCCACTCTTGCTCTCTTTTAGTTGCTATTTGCATGGAATATCTTTTCCCATTCTTTCACTTTCAATCTATTTGTGTGTTTGGATTTAAAGTGAGTCTTTTGCAGAAAGTGGATAGTTGGATCAGTTTTTAAAATCCATTCTGCCAACCTTTGTCTTTTGATTAGAAGATTTAATCCATTTACATTTAAACTAATTACCGAAAAGGAGGGACTTCTGTCATTTTGCTATTTGTTCCTTTATGCCTTATAGATTCTCCATCCTATTTCCTGAATTACTGTCATTTTTTGTGTTTTGTTGATTTTTTTGTAATGAAACATTTAAATTTCTTTCTCATTCCCTTTTATATTTATTCTACAGCTATTTTATTTATGGTTACCATGGGAGTTACATTTAAACTTACAACACTCCTAAACTTACAACACTCTGATTTGAATTTCTACCAGCTTAAGTTCAATAACATGCAAAAACTCCTTAACATTTCTGTCTCCTGCTTCTTTCAATTGTTGATGTCTTAAAGTTATATCTTTATATAGTATGTGTCCCAAAACATAAACTAATAATTTTAAATGTATTGTTCTCTTAAATTATGTGGAAAAAATGTTGAGTTACAAACCAAAGTTACAATAATACTTGCTGTTGGACTAATAATATTTAAAAGTATATTTGTCTCTTAAATCCTATAGAAAACAAAAACAAAGTAGTTACAAACTGTTGTTACAATAATACTAGCTTTTATAATGTCCATGTATTTACCTTTTTTAAATTTTTATTTCTTCATATATCTTAAAGTTACTGTCTAGTGTCCTTTCATTTTGCCCTGTAGAACTCCTTTGAGCATTTTATGCAGGGCAGGTCTGGTGATAATGAACTCCCTTAGCTTTTGTTTATCAGGAATTGTTTTTTATTTCTTTCTCACTTTTAAAGATCAGCTTTGCCAGGTATATAGTTCTTGGTTGAAAGATTGTTTTTTTCTTTTTCTTTAAGTAGTTTGAATAAATCAGCCTGCTGCCTTCTGATCTCCAAAGTTTCTGATAAGAAATCTGCTGACAATCTTATTAGGATCCCTAGCATATGACGAGTTACCTCTTTCTCGTTGCTTTCAAAATTTTCTATTTTTCTTTGGCTTTCAAAAGTTTGATTATATTGTGTCTCAGTGTGAGTCTCTTTGAGTTCATCTTACTTGGATTTTATTAAGCTTTTAGACGTTTATATTTGTGTCTTTCATCAAATGTGGAAAAGAATATTTTTCTATTATTTCTTAAAATTTCTCTCTGCCTCTTTCTTTCTTTCTTTCTTTCTTTCTTTCTTTCTTTCTTTCTTTCTTTCTTTCTTTCTTTCTTTCTTTCTTTCTTTTTCTCAAACTCCCACATTGTATATGTTGGTCTGCTTGATAGTGCCCTGCAGGTCCCTTAGGACTTGTTCACTTTTCTTCAATCTTTTCTCTTTCTGTTCCTCAGACTTGATAATTTTCATTAACCTATCTTCAAATTCACTGATTAGTGTGCATGCTTAAACCTGCCTTTGAATCCCTCTAATGAATTTTTCACTTCAATTATCGTACTTTTCAGCTCCAGAATTTCTTATGGTTTTCTTTTTAGAATTTCTCTTTATTGATACTGACACTTGGTTCATACATCATTTTCTTCACTTTCTTAGAATCCTCTTTTAGTTCTTTGAGTTTCTTGAAGTGGTTTTAAAGTCTTTGTCTAGTATATCTGCCATTAGGTATTTTTTAGGGACAGTTTCAAGTGATTTTTTTTCCCTCTGAATGAGTCATAATTTTCTTTCTCTTTGTTTTCCTTGTGATTTATTCGTTTGTAGAAAACTGGTCATTTGAATCTAATAATGTGGTAACTCTGAAAATCAGATTCTCCCACTTCCTGGGGGTCTGCTATTTTTTGTTAGCATATTTATTTATTTATTTATTTTGGGTTTTTTGATTGTTCTGGGTATCTCTGTGGCAAAGATCAACCTGAGGTGTCAACTTAACACCTTATCAGACCTTTTCTGTGCCTGTACCTTTCCCTGGGCATGTGTGGTCACTTTCTAACTTTCCCTATATATGCAATTGCTTTTGAATTAACTAGTGTTTAATGTCTGACTCTCAAAAAGGCAGGGAGGGGAAGGGCACTGGCCCTTTAAAGGGGAAAAAAGTACTCTGGCTCCTTAAATCCCTTGGCAGTCACTTTAGTCCTGGAAGGAGGGGATTGCAACAATGGAGGGAGGTGTAACAACAATAACTATGGAGGGCTTTCAAGGACTGGAGTAGGTAAAAAAGCCACCCACATCTTTGCACCTCTGTGATGAGAAGCATCTACCAGCAATGAGAGCCCGAGATCTCTGATATCAGGAGGACAGAGTGCTTTTGCTCACCCTGGCTCCCACAGCTGTGTGCCAGTTGCTCCAGGAACACATGCACATCTGCCTGCCACAGGGCTGGTGGTGGGGTATGGGTAGTTGCTGCTATGTTAAAAGTTGAAATTAGCCAGAATTAACCACAATTTACCATCAAAGCCTTCCTGAAAGATGCAAGCTTTCAGTAGACTCCGGAGTTCCAAAATAGTTACATAAGACAGACTCTGCCAGTGCAACTGTTGTCTCAGTAAGGAGACAGATTCCTGATTCTTTACCATCTTCCCAGAATCTTTCCCCCTTTATGCATTTGTATGTCCCCAGCTGTGAGCACAGTGCCAGGCACAGAGTGGATACTCAGTGCAAGTCATTGACTGAATGCAATAAACGAATAGGAAATCGTGTGTGTGTGTGAGGGGGGGGACTAACTATTGCTTATTAAAATAAGGCAAGAAGCTCACATTTTATCTATTCAAAAAAATATCCTCCTCTTCAACCCTGCAGTGTGGATGAGAGAGGTCTGGGAGCCATGTCTATGGGCACTTTCACAAAACCAGGCTCCCTGACAGCCACGGAAGGACTCAACCTCCCTGGTTTCAAAGTCACCCATAGAGAAGCATATTTTTAACATAACACCATGGTTATAAAAACAGCATTTGTCCATAGCTCAGGTCTAAGCTTCGCTTTCTTATGGAATGTGATTACCAGGTAAAAAAATAAAAAAATTTTCCTGGCTGCTTGGTGCTGTGAGACCAACATGCTGATTCACTTGCTGTGTCGACAGCAAACAATTACTCTGTCTAATTTTACCTCCAGAAGGAATCTCAGGACACAAAGGCTCCACATTTTCAAGTGCATAAGTTGATTATGGGCTCCTCCTGCCTCAGTCTACCTCCTCCCATATATTATTTTCATATTTCTCTCATTTTAAAAATAATTTGAATAATGCCCATTCTGGAAATATGAGTCCTATCATGGCACTATAAATGATTTTTTAATTTACTAAAGTCCACATATTATTCAAATTTCCTTAGTTTTCCCCTAATATCCTTTTTATGTTCCAAGATCCCAACTAGTATCCCACATTATATTTAATGACATGTCTTCTCCGGCTCCTCCTGGCTGTAACAGATACTTAGACTTTCCTTGTTTTTGATGGCCTTGAAAGCTTTGAGGAATACTAGTCAGATATCTTGCAGAATTTTCTTCAGTTTGGGTTTGTCTGATTTTTTTCCATGGTTACACTGAGTTTATGGGTTCTTAGGAAGAAGAGCACAGGGGTAGAGTGCCATTCTAATGATATCACATCACAGGTGCGTACAATCAATATGACAGCACTCTGACACTGACTTTGATCACCTGGCTGAAGTAGTGTTTGTCAGGTTTCTCCTCCATAAAGTTATTCTTTGTTTCCTCTTCCCACAGTGTACTCTTTGGCATAAAGTCATTTTGGAAATCACATTGGAAGGAAGCCCACATTTAAGGGCTAGGGAGATCGGTTTCACCTCTTTGAGAGCAGAATAGCTGTGTAAATTATTCAGGCTTGTATATGGATATTCACCTATTTATTCTCCCTTACTTATTTATGCATTCAATCATGTATTTATACCAGCATGGATTCATGGTATTTATTTTACACTACACCTTATAATCCAGTAAAATGTCATTTATTTTGTTGCTTAAATTGTTTCAGTTTTGACCACTGGAAGCTTTCAGTGGGTTTCTTTGTCCCCTTGTCAAACTCATCATCTCATTTTTTGAGCACCTCTGTACTTTTTGTTACTGTAAGATGCTCCAGGCTCATCTTGTATATCCCCTGCTCCAACTCTGGAATCAGCCATTTCTCCAGGGATCCCTGATTACTTTCATTGGAGAATGTTGTAAGAAATCAACATCTGGGCACTGGGCATGCTCTTTGCTCCCAGGTGAAGCTCTTTGCAGGAATGTTGCTTCATTCAAAATATCCTTCCAAATACTATTTGTTCTCAATAAACTCAAAGGATAAAAGATGTGTTTATCTTGAGCCTTTTAGAATTTATGTACATTTTCCAACTTTACCACTACTTAAATTAATAAGATGATTTTTATTTTGTTTTACAAATTAATACTACTATTCATTTCTCCTAAACATGTACATGAAATTCCAAACACATGGTTGAGGTCTGATTTTTGCTTTTACAAAATTCAGTTTTATCTCCTCTTATACACCACACAATCTAAAAAAGATTCGGTTTCTCCCTTCTCACAAGTGTCTCCATTATAGTGATTATTTCAGTTTCCTTTATTCAAGTTATTCTGGTCCTGCTAGAACTCTCTTGTCCTCCAGCCACTAGAACTTTAGGCAATTGGACAACTGAGGTGTAAGACACACCATGATTCTCCACACAGGGAAAGCAATCCTTTCTGGCTTGTGTCCTGTCCTTCCTGGTTATTCAGAACATTTGACTGACC
Source organism: Mirza zaza (assembly GCA_008750895.1). Lineage (NCBI taxonomy): Eukaryota > Metazoa > Chordata > Mammalia > Primates > Cheirogaleidae > Mirza > Mirza zaza. The sequence continues at coordinate 43,594 of VSMD01042638.1, forward strand.
TTTCTGTTAGTGGCAGAGGCATATTTAAATAATGTCAGTAAATGGTCTACAGTGAATCTTAGGTCCATTTCTTGGATCCTAGCTAAAAGTTCAAAAAGCTCAGAATGTTACAAAAATAGCTTAAGCTTCTTTTTCTTTTTCTAGATGTGTTATTTTGCTCTTGCTCACATTATTTTTCATCTGCCACTTTCCTGCAGCATTGCTACACCAAATTACTTCCAAGATCCGATTTAATCACTGGCTATACCTGAAATGGCTCTATGTGTGCAGCATCAGAAATAGACCTGCTAAATGTGAGACTTTGCTCTTTCTAAATTAGAGAATGACTTAATATTTGTACATTTAGCCATGAGTGAGGGTTGGAACGCCATTAGAATGCAGGCATACCCTGATTCTCAAGCTCATAATGATCGTGCAAAATGTTGAAAGTACCAGCAATTTCTCAGAATGGATTTCTGGCCATGTCTATATTATAGGCACATTATTATATTTATTTAGCATACATGAGGTCAATGGATGGGAGAAAGTTGCAGAAAAGGGAGATGCCGACTTCATTTATTTATTAGAGTTGTTTTTGTAAATCAATACTGGGGTGGGATTTTCCCACCTATATATCATCCTCCCCCTTTATGTATGTCAACAGATTAATTCAGCAAACACTAATTGAGCATTTGCTCTATGCTATGTGCATATTGGGGTTGGTGCAAAACAGCCAAGGGAACAGAGCTCCTTCTCCAGAGTTTGCCCCGATGCTGAGCGTCCTCAGACCTGCCAGCCAACTGGAGAATCTTGATCTGGTTTTGAGGCATCTGCTCGGAGAAAGCCAGAGGGAGCCGGATTTACCCAGTCTGGCTACATCATAAGTGAGTGAATCTCAAATTTCTTTTTTTAAATTAATTGTTTATTTGTTTATTTAAATTGACACATAATTGTACACAGATTTGCAAGGTATGATTTGATGTTTCAATACATATGTACGTTGTATAATGATCCACCTTGTGCATTTAGCATTTCTTTGTGGTTAGAACATTCCAAAGCCTCTCTTCTAGCTATTTTGTAATAGACAATACCTTACTGCTAACCATCCTCACCCTACTGTGCAATGGAACACCAGAACTTAGTCCTCCTATTTAATTGTAACTTTGTACTCATTTATCAACCTCTTCCCATCCTCTTCTTCCCCATCCCCAGTCACAGAAAGACAAATACTTCATAATCTCACCCATATGTGGAATCTGGGGGAAAAAAAGTTGATAACATAGAAGCACAGGGTAGGGCAGTAATTACCAAATTCCTCGTCTGTAACCTTGAACACCACTACCATTCTGTTACAAGTATTTATTTTTCATTTATTTAGTTTAGGGTTTTTGTTTGTTTTTGTTTTACTGTCAGTCACCACTTGCCTCACTTTTTACATTGGAACAGACCCCAGGAGTAATCCTTAATTGCACATTTAAATGTGCCATGCCTGTTGGGTGTGAGCCTGCTGATCTGGTATTTTAAATTCTTAAATTTCATGCCAGACACGACAGACTTGAACGGAAGCAAGTGATTACCATGGCATTCAAAGATAGAACTCCGAATGCCACCAGCAGAATGTCACTGCTTGCAGTCATCGCTAAAGCAATTGAGTAGGACACATTTTTTTTCTTCAGGATTTAAGAATGTAAAATATAACTGTATTTTTGATCTTTAAATTAAACCTGATATATTTCAGGCATAAAAAAAAATATCTCTATTTCTCAACCCTTTTAGAACAGGTTTGAACACGATGGAGATGAATCTTGAAGCTGTTGTATTAATATATTACCCTTGGGACCACCACTTGACCCTCTGCGTCCGCACTAGAGAGGTGGCTGGAGACTGCAGCAGCAGAGTGGGCCGGGGGTCCCAAAGTAAGCTCAGTGTGGGCCACAGAAGCCAGGCTATAATCAGGGAGTGTCACCAGGATCAAGCTGGGGGCCCAGGGACACCCTAGTACCCACTTGGCCATGACAGGCAGGCGCATCTATACAAGCTCCAACTCCTAACCAGAGGCGGGATTCCAGGTGAGAGGAGAGACCCATGGAAGAGCCCAGTCCTGCTGTTGGCACTCAGAGGCAGTATGGCCCATGCAACGTTTAGGACCCACTCATACTAAACAGTTATTGCTACTCATCTTAAATTAAAATTTAACTGGACGTCCTGTATTTTATACGGGAAGCCTCCCAGAGGACACCTCCCAGATAGCAGTGGAAGGAAGATGGAGGGAGACATGAGGCAGAGAGCACATGTTCTGGCCCTGGCAGCCAGGGACGGTTGCCTAGGAGACTGACTGTTGCAGGAGGCGGGAGCATCTCAACAGAGGGGACCCCCTTGGGCTGCAGAGCATGGACGGAGCGGACGGAGCCTGCGTTCTTTATCTTCTCTGAAAGGAGCAACTTCTGGTAAGGAGTTGAAGCAAGACCCCTCCTCCTGAACAGATCTTCGCTTTGATTCCGAGTCTTCTGCTGGTGAAGAGCCTTGGGCTCCCCCTAGAGGCCAAGAAGGATAACAGGCCTTGTGCTGGGCCCAGCACCGCTCAGTGTGTTTCACCTGCAGAGAAAGAGGTTTCATGGGGTCGTCAATCCCACCCCACAACAACTAAAAAGGGCTTCAAATACTAGAAATCAGAAAATTTAGCGAGAGGCAGGGTGGGCACTGGTTGTTTACAGCCGCGTCCATGCTGACTGGCCATTGCTTTGTTCACAGGGCCACTATTTGTGCTGTATGCCTGGTTAAACTGTTGTACTGTCACCCCTGCCAGCCATGTAGAGATGACTGAGACAGCACACAGAGGCGACAGGGTGGAAGGCAGTAATCCGTCAGTGTGGGTTTTTGCTCCTCCAAGGTTCATGCAGAGCTGGTGCTTACGCATTAGGACCTTGTTACACTGCAGTGTAACTACTATTATCATGGTGATGACATTTGTACACTGTGAGGTTCCTGAAGTCAAGAATGCTCCTATCACCTGTAGGGCCCAGAACACATTAGACACTTGAAAACAGGATTGATGAATGCATGAAAGACTGTGTAGGTGGGCAACGTCTTGGAAGATAATTAGCTACTGTATTTTTAGCTTACAGTAAGGCAGGTTGCCCTGTGGCTCCCCACCCACTGAACCAAAAGCATTTATTACTTGTGGAAGAGGGCAGATACTGCTCATGACAACAAAACAGCCATTGCTCAATTTTTAGTTTCCATCACACTTTTCAAAGGCCCTGATGTTGAAATCCTGGCTGTCACATGTCTGGAGCCAAACCTGGAGATCTGAGAAGAGAGCTTTGCTGTGAGCCACAGTGCACAGCAGACACAGGACACGAGGGGAATTCCTACCTTACATGGGAGGGCTGTGAGAGAAGTCACATGAGGAGAGAGAAAAGTGCAGATACAGTTGTCCTGCAGGCAGATGGGAACAGCAGACAGGTTTTGGGAAATCTGAGAACCAGCTCCTCTGGGTGCAGCCTGGCCCACATCCAGGCAGAGGAGTGCACGGTTGACTATGGAAAGTGGAGGTCTTAGGTAAGAATAAACAGTTTACATCCAACTCTAGAATTGTCTGTGTCTTTACCGTACCTTATGTATGGCAACAGGGCATCTCAAAAGGGCACACGTGCACCCACAGGCTAGGGGAGCAGAGAGGAAGCTAATAGCCAGCACAACCAGGCAGATAGGACCCCACATACCAGCACCCTGCCTGCCTTAGGATACTGATTTGCAAAAGTAGGCATATTCATTTCCTAGAGCTGCCATACAAATGGTCACAAACTGGGTGGCTTAAAACAACAGAAATTTATTTAGTTGAGGAGGTCAGAAGTGCAAAATCAAGGTGTTGTCAGGGTTGCTTCCTTCTGGAAGCCCTGAAGCAGAATCAGTTCTGTGCCTCTCGCCTTGTTCTGGTGTCATTGGAAATGCTTGCCATTCCTTGGCTTGCAGACGCATCATTGCAATCTCTGTCTCCATCTTCACCTTCACATGGCCTCCTTCTCCGTGTGTCTCTCGAACTTCCCTCTCCTTTCTCTTACAAAGATACTACCTGATTTAGGATCCACCCTAAGTCCTGGGTGATTTTATCTTGAGATGAATACAGCTTAAATAATTACATCTACAAAGCCCTATTCAAATAAGGTCACCTTTTGAGGTTCCACTCAACATGAATTTGGGGGGCACACTATTCTATCTATGGCAGTGGAATTAAAGTTCAGCATCAATTGTTAGGAACAGGTAAAGACTTGACAGCAGAGAAGATAGTTAGGATAGTGAAATGAAAGGAAGCATCAAAATAACTTCGATCCAGCTGCAAATATTCTTGCAACCGTGTTCTACATTGTTCACTTTCTAGTCATAACTATACTCTTAGTTGTAAGCACATTTATAGGCATTGTATCATTAGATTTCAGGTCTAATGACATCATTGTAAAGGAATCAGAGAACTTGAAAGGCTACAATGTGTGTATGACTCATGTGAACAAAATACACATAATGGATTCAAAGGGGAATTTGCCTTTATTAGTTGTTTCTTACTAAAAGCAGTGGGCGTGGAAGTGATGGAAAGTTGACCTGTGTGTACAGGAAGGGAAGCCAGCACAGAAGGCCCCAGATCCTATGTGTCACTCTTGTGGTAAACTGCTCCAGTCTTCTCCCCACTTTCCTCTTTCAGACTGTGCACTCCAATGTGTTCAAAGTCATGGCCTGTTGTGGGGCCCCCGCAGATTCCTCAAGGGTGTTACTGATGGGGGCAAGAAGTGTTTTCCCTAAAGTGTTCTTCTGTAAGCTATAATTTGGGGTCCTGCTCTTGAGGCTGCTGGGGCAGCCTGGGAGTCCCCTCAGGAGGGCCACACCTGGATGGAGATGGTGTGTCTGGCAGCAGGGAGAAGATAGATGTTCCCAGGCTGGCCCTGACTTCCTCCAGTTCATGGTTTACTTTTGGGAGCAGAAACCTTTACATAAGAAGACTTAGGTCAGCCTGTTTCTCTATCTTTGGTGTGTCCAGAACTCAGCCTCTGTATCCTAAGGTAGTGGTTTAAATCCCAGTTTTAAGTTAGTGGTGGTGATATAGACCCACAGCTGATACTGACTGACTCCAGCCCTGAAATATCTTCAGGTCTCTAGAATAGAGACAGATAGAGATCAGTGTGGAAGTTAAAACACCAGAAAAGGTCAGACAGATGGTGGAGTTGTTGAATGAGGGCTGGATAACAGAAATGTTTTAGAAAGCTGAACATGCACACACCTTGGTTCTATACAACTTGAGTCCCAAGTATAAACCCTAGCACCTCATAATTGCCCAAGCTTGACATGTAAACCAAATTGAAAAACAAATTATTGACTTTGTCAAAGGTAAACATACCCATTGTTTCCATACATGTGTGCATGTGTAAAATATAATGAATATATCAATGCAGATATACACATAGGTAAGACAGAAATATATTTTCTAAGAATACTGCATAAAAATGGTATCAAAATGACATTAGACCTTCTTAAATTAAGGATAGGTTTTGCAATGAACATTTCAATATGACTATTTTTATTATACATTTATATGGCAACTTTGAGAAATTCAAATATGAATGGAATCAATAAAAAGTATATGACTCAATTTTGTCTTTCTAATTAAAAATCATAAAGGAAGTCACATACTTTAGACTTATAAGGGGATCTAGAAATCGAATGTCCAAGCACCTTATTTTTCAATGAATCTGCAGTCCAGTAAAACATATTTAGAGAATATACAACTTATATTAGGCTACTAGAGACAGTAGGACTTTCTTTAATTCAACCACGAACTGAACCACAATTCACATCTTTTACTGCAATTCAATCATTACTCAAGGCACTTAAGGGTCAAACTCAAACAATGGATTTCATTTAAATTTCAAGTCAACATAAATTTATGAAGAAAAATAAATGAACAATTATCCAGAATGCCTACACATTAAGGCACTATGTCCTACTAGAGGAATTAATTAAATGATCACATTAATTAAAGTTAAAGAAATATTTCTATTTTTGAATATCTCCTGATTTTGCTATTGTACAAAGGCTCTCACTCTTCTCTGCACACTGTGGTCCCCTGGGGAGCTGGACTCCACCCTCCTCCAGGACATGCTGCCATAACTGGCCTGGAGATGTGTGCTGGGCACTGTTATTATATGTAAAGGGCCTCAGATAACTCAGAACAGCACTCCAAGTTCAGAACCACTGATTTAGTGATTCTTCTTTTCCTACTTGTCTTTTGAAGCACAGCAGTTAGGTTCAGTGCAAAATTAAAAGTTAATAACGTGGGCACAGTTGCAGGTATGAACAATTTATCTTAAGATACATTATCAGTATAGACATTCAGCTTACTTTGCATATATTTAAACCACTAAAACACACACACACAACAACAACAATAATCACAAACAATTCCAGGTTCTTACCAATGTTAGCAAGGATCACTAGCCCTTTTTCTAAGTCCTAACTCTGTTTCTTCACCCCAAATAAATCTTATTTCTGTATTTTATACTTCTAAGTCACCTTCTTCATTTGCTACTTTGGAAAAGAGCACTTCTATCATTCCAGTAACTTGGAAATAAACTTCAGAAACCCATGCTGGGCAGAACACCAGGCACTGGGGATTCAGTGGCTGGCAAAGCAATCCCACTCTGTCTTCAGGGAGTGGAATTGAGGTTATGCCATCACTGAGGCAGGTGCCGTCAGAGCCCTGCACCTTGATCACCACGTGGATGAGCATCATGTGAGTGGCCTCTTACTCACCTTCCAACCCAGATTTCTCCTGCAGCCCATGAGATACCTCCAGAAGATCATGCTGTTATCATTCAATGCTCATCAATTTCTCATCATGGACAGAAAACATACAACCTCAACCCACCATGGCTTATAGCCCTCCACTTTTGACTTTATCCCCAAACTCGCCAAACATCTCCACAACAACACAGTGTTGTACGACCAGCCAGCAGCCTTCCCCCTCACTTGGCCACCAGGAAATCCTCCTAGACACTTTAAACCTCAGCTTCTGCATGACCTCTCCTTGAAGCCTTCCTTTATGTCCTCAGGAATTCAGGCTTTCTCATCTAATATTACTACCCATCCATTGAATATGAAATCATGGTTCTATTGTGGTTTTCAATCTTTCTGTTGTTTACATTTTTTTTTAAAGAAAAGAGTATATCAGAAATACTTTGTACCCACCTTATAAACTTGAAGTCTCTCTTAAGAAATGTTTGTGGTTTAGGAATTTATGGCACTCGAGGTTGAAAGATATTCTCTTTCATCTACTGCTTTGCCATTTTCCCCTGCCAAGCATTACCTCATTCTAATCAATTTTGCCACATTGGCTTTACACATCCATCATCCACCACTCGTCTATTTATTTATTAAACATCTGTCTTCATCTGTCTCTTAACCTCACCCCATGAATCTATCACCTGCCTGTCACCTCTCATCTACATAACCATCTCAACTTTTTTCCTGAACCATTTGAAAATAAGTTGTGGACCTCATAACCACACAAAAAGAAATTCTGTTTCCATCCTGATCCTTCTTGTCCTACCCCTTTGAAGTAATCATTGTTATTGATTTCTGATTTATCTCAGCTATAATTCTTTTTTTGTTGCAATAATAGGCAAATTTGTTTTCTAATTACCTCACTGATTCTTCTCATAGTTTCCTCTGTTTGCTGGTATTATTGTGGTTTTCTTATTTGCAGTTGGCCTTGGGGGAAAGGATCGTTGCATCCCTGAGCAAGCTTAAATATTTTATTTGTTATGTAATCAATTTTTAAAATAAACAGATTATCATAGGAGAATGAAATGTATACTTGAGAAGAAAAAATGTAATAAAGAAAAATAAGTACACACATAAATGCAATAAAGAAAAATAAATACCTTTTAGTACACAAAGTTATGAAAATTGAGCTGGTGCAAACGGATGGGTAGGTTGAATACATTTTTACATCACAACATTTTCCATAAAGGTACAGCCCCCAAAACAAAGCAACATCTTAGCCCAGGTGGGTTATCAGGTTTCTGCTGCATTAATTTTGAGAAAATAAAACCTTGAAGGTTGGAGATAATTTGAAGCAACATTTTTCTGAGCACTGTCACTGAATACACTTAGAATACGTAATAAAGTGAAGATATCAGCCATCATCGTAAATGTTCAAGGGCAAGAGGAGGAATTCCTCCAAGGGGATATGTAGAAAGGATTGAAGTCCTTTCTGGAATGTTTGTTTGAGGCATTAATTAGAGCAGTGATATGTAATTCACATGGGAGCAATAAAGCTAATTACTGAATTCTGTTACCAAGTAATCCAAGGAAGACCGGAGGGAGTTCCTTCAACCAGTGTCCAAGAGTTGTAGACCCAGAAGAAACTCAACTGAGGTGCTTGAAGTCTGAATCATGAGGTTTGGAGCACAATTCAGTTATTAAAGATAATCAGAGAATGGGCTCCAAAGAGTCTATGGCAAATTCCTGAAAGAGGAGAAAGAGGCAGAGAAGAAATAGCCTGTTTATGTCTGTCTCAATCATTTAATGTATCCTGACTACTGGAGACAACAAAACAAATAAGAAAACCTCTGCTTCATGGAGCCTCAATCTAAGGTAAACAGAAACTATTATATAACGTGTAAGTTCTGCAAAAATGGTGTGCAAGAGGTCTTTATCTAAACACAAAAGGAAGCACATTATATACACACTATTCTGCTCTTGCTTTTTGTATTTAATATATTCTGAAGATCACTTCAAATGTGTGTCAGTTTTTAAAGTTTTATTTCAGTTTATTTAGGCAGTCTGTTAACTTAGCTTATTCAACTCTATTATTGGACTTTTGGGTTACCTTTATCCTAATGCCATAGTGAATAATTGTGGAGATATGCTCTTTTGTTTGTTGATGTGAACCTTAAAGTGAGATCTCCAAAAGTGAAATGGCTGAATGGAAAGGTACATGCATCTGCAATTTTGTAGGATATTGCCAAATTCCCTTCCATTTAGTGCATGATTCTCCATAGCCTTGCCAACAACAGAGTCACTTCTTAAGTTTAAGATTTGTGCCAACCTGGTGGGTGAGGAATGTGTATCTCAGCACAGTTTTAATGTGTATTTCTTTTACTATGAGTACAAGTAAATTACTATGAGTATTTTTGTGTGTTTACATGGTTTGTGTCTATTTCAATGTTTTGTTCACAGATTGTGCTATTAATTTTTTGGACATTCACTGGGCATCGGGCAGATGGGGAAAGGGGAGGGGTGAATTCACACCTAATGGGTGCTGTGTGCACTGTCTGGGGGATGAGCACACTTTTACACTTGTAATTTTGACTCTCGTGGTGCAAAGGCGATATATGTAACCTAAACATTTGTACCCCCATCATATTTTGAAATAAATAAATATGTAAAAAATGAAAAAAAAATTTGGTCTTTTCTTCATTTTTAAGAGTTCTTACTATATTAAGAAAATTAATCCTATGTCTATGATAGGAATTGTAAATATTTTTTCTAATATTTGTTTTTTGATTTTGCTTATTTTTTCACCACCATTTTTTTAATATAGTGAAATTACCAATATTTTTTAATTAGAGTTATATTTAAATAAGGTTTTTCCATTCCCAAGTTATTGAGACATGCATCCATATTTTCTTCTAATACTTGAATGGTTTCATTTTCATCCTTGAAATTTCTAATCCATTTGGATTTTATTTTGGTGCATGATTTTAGATAAAGATGCACAGGTTTTGTTTTCCAAGTGTCTATCCAGTTTTACCAACCTTGTACTAAATATTCATTGTTTCCCATGCTTTGAGATGCCACGAGATGCCATGTTGCGGCAGGCAGACGCTCAGGTGATCCTCACCTTCTGGTATTCACACCTGTATGTGATCCCCTCCCTGGAGTGTGGGCAGGACTTTGCTTCTCACCAATAGAATATGGCCAGAGTGATAGAAAGTTACTCTCGTGATGATGTTACATTGCACAAGACTAGCAGTACTGCTCCAGTCAATCTCTCCTCCTCACTGCCTTTGTAGATATAAGCCCACATCTTCAAGAAGCATGCATGACAATGGGCTGCAGGTGGTTTCCAGGAGCTAATGGCAGACCTCAGCAAGGAGTGGAAACCCTCAGTCCTGCAGACACAGGAAATCAATTTTGTCAACAACAACAAAGTTGGTTTTTCCCCAGTCGATTCTCCGAGGAGACCACAGCCCCAGTGGCACCTGGATTGCATCCTGGTGAGACACTAAGCAGAGAACACAGCTAACTAACATCTGGACTTCCAAACCACAGGAACTATTAGGTTTGAGTGTTGTTTTAAGCTGCTACATTTTTGCAATTTGTTATGTATCACTAGATATAATAAATAATATACATATTTAGTCAGCCCAAATTTCCCAATGTGCTGTGGACTACTTCTGAACTTCCTACTCTATTCCATTGGTCTATGTGTTTTTATGCTTTGTTAGCATAGTTTAATCATAGTACTTTATTGTATGTTTGGGTTTTTTTCATTTTAGTTTAACATGTATAAATTTTAATCATAAGTAGTTTTGAATAATATAATTCTTAAAGTAGTTCCAAAGAATGTAATTTCTGGAATGTTGATAACATTGACATTTAAAAATAAAATGGTGGCCTTAATGTTTTTAATATATCTGATGGAATTTAGATAATTTAATAACTTGATATTCATGATCATCCATTTTTAAAATATAGGAACACACTCATTTTTAACTATATGAAATTTTTTCCCTTTATTTCATCATATTATGGAAGTACAAATATTGTTAGGGTTACAAGTATTGCCCCTGCCCCCACCCTCCTCCATATTGTGTGGTTTTTTGTTTATTTTTGTTTCTTGGGGTTTTTTGGTTTTGTTTCTGCTGTTTTGTTTTGTTACGTTTTGTTTTGGAGACAGAGTCTCACTTTGTACCTTGGGCTAGAGTGCAGCAGTATCTTCGTAGCTCATTGTAACCTTAAACTCCTGGGCTCAAACAATCCTCCTCCCTCAGCCCCCTGAGTAGCTGGGACTACAGGTGCACACCACTGATGTCAGGTTAATTTTTCTATGTTAGGTAGAGATGAGATCTTACTCTTTCTCAGGCTGGTCTCAAACTCCTGAGCTCAAGTGATCCTCCTGCCTCAGCCTCCCATAGCACTGGGATTATGGCATGAGCCACCCTGTCTGGCCTATTGTATGCCTTAATATCTGGTAGAACTAACCCTATTCATTATTCTTTTTTTGCATGGTTGTCCTGGCTATTCCTGATTGTCTATTTTTCCACATAAAGTTAGAATCAATTCGTTTGGGACAGAAGAATAATGTTATGTCTATTGGGATCACATTAAATTTTTATATTAACTTGAGGCAGAGTCAGAAAGCATATGATGCTGACTAATTTACTCAAGAACATGTGACGGCTTCTATGTGCTCTATTTTGCCTTTCAGATTGCATATGAACTTTGCACATTCTTTTCTTTTTAAGACATGATCTCACTCTGTCACCCAGGCTGGGGTGCAGTAACATCATCATAGCTCACTACAGCCTTGTACTCCTGTGATCAAGTGATCCTCCTGCCTCAGCTTCCCATGTAGTTGGGACTACAGGCATGCACTACCATGCTTGGCTGACTTTTTAAAATTTTTTGTAGAAATGAGGTATCATTATGTTGACCAGGCTGGTCTTGTACTCCTGGGCTCAAGTGATCCTCCTTCTTCATCCTCCCAAAGTGCTGGGATAATAGGCATGAGCCAATATGTCTGGCTTGATTTTGCACAGTTTTGGATGATCTATTATTAAATATTTTTTAAAAATTAGGGATAAGTGTCAAATTATTTCAAATACTATTTCACTACCTATGATGTATCTGAATATGATATACTACCATGATAAAATATGAAGCATTTAAAAATTTTGAAAATGACTATCAATATTTTTAGAATAACATCTTAAAGTCTATGGAAGTATCTGATTATAAATTTTCTTCTTAAATCTATTAATATGGTGACATATATTAATATACTAATATTGAACCATCCTTGAATTCTTTGAATTTCTTAAATTCCTAGAATTCCATCTTCATGATGCATACTTTCTAAATGTGCCAAGGGATTTTTCTTGCTAATACTTTATATAAAAGTTTTGCATTTATATTAATATTATAAGTGAGATTGAACTATATTTTTGGTACAATATTTGATAAGTTTAGAATACATGTTACAGATCAATGTAGTTTTCCTTTTCTATGATCCAGAATAATTAAAACAGAAACCACATTAGGATCTTCTTCATGTTAAAAGTTTGATAGAATTTCTTTGATATGTCTGGGCATGGTGGCTTGCGCTCGTAATCCTAGCACTTTGGGAGGCTGAGGCAGGAGAATTGCTTGAGGTTAGGAGTTTGAGACCTGCCTGAGCAAGAGCAAGACCCCTGTCTTGACTAAAAATAGAAAAAATTAGCCAGGCATGGTGGTGCATGTTTATAGTCCCAGTTACTCAGGAGGCTGAGACAGAGGATCCCTTGAACCGAGGAAGCCCAGGAATTTGAGGTTTCAGTGAGCTTGGATTACACTACTACACTCTACCCAGGGTGACAAAGTGACACTCTGTTTCTAGAAAAAAAAGAAAAAGATTCTTTTTACATCATCTCGACCTGGACTTGGCACCTTCTCTTTTTGGTGCAGGGGAGCTTGTAACTCTTTGGAAACTTACCCTATTTCATCAATGAAAATTAGTCTATTAAACTTTCTATCTATATTGGGGTTAATTTTGATAAATTATAAATCATATTGGGAAACTTACAAATTTCCAAGCAGAAGCTTTGACTTACCAAGACCTTAAAAACCAAAACAAAAGCTCTTCTCTTATCTTTGGTAAATTAAATTTATTCAAAACTGAATATTGATAATAATTCCTATGTATCTATAAAAACAAGAAGAAAATGTAAAGTAGCAAAAAATGATTAAGTAAAAATGTCACCTTTGATGATTTATTAATTTTATAGGAAATTATTTATTTTAATTAGTTTTCAATTTTATTTGCCTAGTATTGAGCAAAAATAGTCTCATAATTTAAAAAATTTCTTATGTTTTAATGTTTCCCTGTAGTTACATCTTATTTTTGGTATTTTACTTTTTCCTTTCATCTTGATTAGGATATATAGAAGTGAGTATTTTGTTGATTTTTAGGAGTTTCTTTTAAAATGGATTTCAAAATCCTATTTTTCTGTTATGTATAATAATTCATTATTTGCTGCTTCCTCCTTTTAGTTTACTTCCTTTTTCTAACTTCTTTAGTTGGAAGTTTATTTCATTTATTTTCATGTTTCTTTTCTATTATAATTAGTATTCAAGACTACATTTATTTCATTTATCACTGCATTAAATGTATCTCATAGATTCCTGTATTTATACTTTATTACAAATTTTTTTTTGACATGGGTGGTTTCATAGCTGCCAACCTTCTATGGTTATCCCTTTCTTCTCTTATTTATCGTTTTACCTCTTTACTTCAATTTTGCGTTCATATCTCTCCTCCGTACCCTCCCTGTCTCTTCCTTCTTACCTGTCTTCTCTTTCCCACTTACTAGTCACTGTTTATTTCTAAGATAACTTTGTCATTTTCTTCATTTGTATTTTCCTCAGTTGGATCAACCCTATTTACATCTTTCTATTATTTGTCCATTTCTATTATAAATTTGTTGAATGTTGACTGAGATACTTTCTCATATCTCTGATCCATTTTATATCATATTTGATTCTTTTTGCAGTGTGTTGTTATAACCTACTTCTGTTTTGTGTCTTGCTTTTATTGTTTTTACTTTGTCTCATCTCCTGAAAAGTTTTCAATGCGCATTTTCTCTATACCTTTTTAGTAATATTGTATGAATTCTGGACTCTTTCCTGTTCATGATTCTTTATATTGGATTTTCCTAGACCAGCAATAGGAAATAGGCATATGACAAATCAGAGAATGACGTGGCTTTCTCAGTTCTTTAGTTTAAGATTATCACCTGCTGCTGCTATAGTGAATAAAATGTCTTTAACAAACACTCCCTTTCTTTGCTCATTTTCTTTGTATTCTGTGAAGCTTTCTTCATTCTGTAAGTCCCAGCTCTTCAGTCACTGGGACAACCCCTCTGTTTCTGAGATGTCTTCATGTCCCCAAGAGTCAGTCTTTCCCAGGACAGCCTCCTCTGGAATGACACACTCCCAGGTCCTTTTCTCACTTCCCTCACGGAATCCCTTTGCATAGACCATTAGCAGGAATCTCAACTGTGAGGACATGGCTGGTGAGAGTGAAGACAAAAGTGAAGGATGTGTCATTGGAAACTGGAGGAAGGAGAATCCTCGTCATGTAGTAGCAGAAAGATTAGCGAGATTCCCGCTGTGTAGGAAGCAGAACTTGTAAGTGATGAACTTGGTTATACAGCCGAAGATACATCTGAGCAAAGTGTTGGACATGTCGCCTGGAGTGAGAGCCAGTGATCCTCGTGAGCATTAATTTGGATTGTACTGTAGAAGAGGAAAGTGCAGACAGTGGAGCACACCCAAAAAACAGCTTTAAATAATAAGCATTGCATATTTGCTTGATTCTTAGCCTTCTTTTTAATTTAAAATTTGTTTTCTAGAATCACCTGCATTTGCCAACATTGCATTTGGCAAGCACAACCAATACCAGCCAGTTTTGTCAGCACTGCTGCTTGTTCAGGGGAGTCCAGTCAGCAGTTGCATGAGGGAAACATCCACTGGAGCATTATTATCCGGCAGCTTTGTCAACAGTGGATTTTTTTTTCCAACTAAATGCAGTCAGCTTCTTGCTTACCTCTACATTGTGAAGCTTAACATCAGAAAATATGTGCAGGTTTCCCACCTGCATTTTCTAATAGGTATGTGACATTCCTGTGCAACTTGTAGCAGCGATGGGGACCAAGGCTCACATCACCGAGGCCCACTCCTAAAACGCCTAAAAATTTCTGGTCAGCTCCGGAATATCAAGCCAAGAAAATATATTCCTCCTCAAAATTTAAAAGAAAAGATAAATGTTCGGTAATTAAGTAAGGAAAGAAAGTAAGTAATTTGTCCCAGTCCTTGCATTCCCATGAGAATAATTCCTAGCAATAAAATTTGTGCAAGAAGTGTTCGTGTTTACCTGAGAGCTGGCGATGGCCCCAGCAGCAGAGTGACAAGCTGGGTGCCCGTGGGAGGCAGCAAGAAATGTACTTGAAACAAAGGCATCAGTCTCGACTGACGCAAATCTCAGCTCTGTCCATTTCTAGCTGAAAATTTTTCCCAATGTTTCTAAATGTTAAGTTTCTTGTCTGCAAAATTGAGACATTATCTACATTAGAAATATGAATATTAACTAAGTCCTCACAGAAGCCACGCTCTGCTCTGAGCACTTTATATGCATCTCAGATTTCATTTTTATTTCAAAATATTAAGAGGGTACAAATGTTTTAGGTTACATGGATCATTTTTGTAATGCTTGTGTCCTGGCTATAGGTGTGCCCATCACCCAAATGGTGTTCATAGTACCTATTAGGTTGGGTTTCCCCCCCCGCTCCTCCCTCATCCCTCCTCCCCGCTGGTTGATTTCCACTGAGTTTTACTTTCCTCTGTGCAATCAGTTAGTTCCAATTTAATAATGAGTGCATGTGGTGTTTGGTTTTCCATTCTTGAATTTTCCCTGAAAGCTATAGTAACAGCTCCGCCTCCATTTGCACTGGGCTTTGGCTTGTGGGCTTCCCAGCTGCCCTCAATGCCCTGGGTCTTCTTGTCTATGGTTCCAGCATATGTCTCACTTTCAGACTGCAAACTACCTAATGTTTGGCACTGACAAATAAACAAAGATACGGGCCACGATTTTAGGAAGCAATGAAGTGTATGATGAGAGAAACTATTGATTTGGGTGCTGGGAACATTCTCCTTGTAGCCCAGAAATAACATCTCATTCTAGCTTATGATTTGGTTCTGAGTTGGAAAATGTTTATATAATCATACTATGGAAACTCTGTTTTCCACTTTTACCATCAATCTAAGATCAAAGCAGAGATTATGGTTGCACGCAATGAAAATGTAAAGAAGCTTGTCCATGTACAGGAAAGCTGTATGTACCGGAAGGTGTGAGTGGATTCGGGAAAGAAAGGTAGAGGAACAAGAGCTCATGTCTTCATCTTACTAAGAAGGGAGTCCTCAGGAGTTCTGAAAAATCATCTCTCTCTCTCTAACATTGGAAGAAAGAGGAAGACCAGGCTAGTGCAATTCAACTAAATCCTGTTTTTCATTTCCAGAAATCAATAGAAATCGTGCAATAACCAAGCAACAAATAATAGACCTTGTAGCATTAATCTCCTAATGGAAGAAAGAAGCAGTCAAGAGAGGAGATGACAGCTGTTCGCATGGCGAGGCAGAGTGGTGAACGGTGACTTTCATGATCACCCTCTCCATTGGATTTGTGACCCTATGCATATGTTTTTTGGCAAAAGTGAAAATATTCCACTGTAGTTAGTGTAATCCTACCCTTTGGAGACAATTTGCCAACTCCCTCAGGAAGCGTTCTCCATTTCCACTGGAATATCTGTGAGGGGGAATCCCTAGAGCCTTCTTCTCCCCACCTCACTGTGTCCCTGCTAAGAGAAGGGTTGGGGGTCAGAGCTGGGCCGAGTCGTGCAGCCTTTCCCAGTGTCTCTTTCTCGGAGCCAGCGTGTGGTGGGGACTGGGGGGAAAGGGAGCTGTCCAGTGAGCCCAACACTATGGAGACATCTGTGCACTTCAGAGATGAATTATGGCAGGCTCCACCTGGTGGCAGATCTAACGCCACGTTCCCAATCAGCTTCAACGGGTCATTCTGTAGCAGGTGATTGGAGGACCACATCGTTGAGGAATGCTGGCGGTGGATTTAGACTGAGAGCCCACAGCTCCAAGGCACTGTGCCTCAGACCTATCTTGCTAACATTTGTATTCCCAGTGCCAAGTAAATACATACTCCCTGCGCTCCATGAGTGTCTGCCCAATGAATAATGCATCTGTAGGATCTTGAGAGAGGCGACTGTCAACCCGAAGCAGGATGAGTTATAAAATAGGGTCTTTGAAAATGACAGAGGCAGGATGGAGCCTGAAAAGTGCAAAGTAGATGGAACAGGGAGCACCAGGGAAACGTGGCATTTGAGACAGGTCAGCGTGAGGTTGGGGTCCTAAGACTCACACAATCATTAAGGCATGGAAGATTTGCTGTCATTTAAACTAAAGGATCCTCATCACATGTACTAATATACATTATTTTTGTGGCAAGAACAGCTAAAATCTACTCCTTTAGCCAAAATCCCTAATACAGTACAATTTTATTACCTATAGTGCTCATGTTGTACATGTGTAGAGTTGTTCATCCTACTTATCTACTGCTTTGTAGCCTCTGATCTACATCTCCACATTTCCTCTCCTTCTCCCTGCCCCTGGGTAACCACTGTTTTTGTTTGTTTGTTTGTTTGTCTGTTTGTTTGAGACAGAGTTTCAAAACTCTGTCTCAGAGTTTCAAAACCCTCTGTTGTCCAGGCTAGAGTGGAGTGGCTTATCTCACTCCATACCATATCTCACTGCAACCTCAAATTCCTGTGCTTGAGCAATCCTCCTGCCTCAACCTCCCAAGTAGCTGGGACTAGAGAAGTGCACCATCACACCCAGCAGATTTTTCTATTTTTTGTAGAGACAGGGTCTCACTATGCTGTCCAGGCTGGTCTTGAACCCATAGCCTCAAGTGATCCTCCCACTTTGGCCTTCCAAAGTGCTAGGATTACAGATGTGAGCCACTGCACCCAGACTGTTTTATTCTCTGTCTCTATACATTTGACTTTATTTTTTTCTTTTTAGATTCCACATATAAGTGTAATCATAAAATATTTTTTTCTGTGTCTGGTTTATTTCATTTAGCATAATGTCCTCCAGTTTATCCATGTTGTGGCAAATGGCAGGATTTTCTTCTTTTTTAAGACTGAATAATATTTCATTGCATGTATGTGTATGTGTGTGTATACACACATACATACAAATTGAATATCCCATATCTGAAAATCTGAAATTCAAAATGATCCAAAATCCAAAACGTTTTGGATGCCAACATGACACTCAAAGGAAATGCTCGTTGGAGCAGTCTGAACTCTGGAATTTCAGATTTGGTATGCTCAACTGTTAGGTATAATGCAAATAGTCCAAAATCTGAAAAAAATCCAAAATACTTCTAGTCCCAAGTATTTTGGGTAAGGGATATGCAACCTACACCACAGTTTCTTTATCCATTCATCCATCAACAGGCACTCAGGTTGTTTCCATACCTTGGTAATTGTGAACAATGCTGCAATGGGCATGGGAGTGCAGATATCTTTGCAAGGTAATGACTTTGTTTCCTTTGGGTATAGACCCAGAAGAGAAATTACTAGGTTTTATGGTAGTTCTATTTTTAATTTCTTTAGAAACTTCAATAATGTTTTCCACAATTGACATCGATCTACATTTCCACCAAAAGTGTACTAGGGTTCCCTTTTCTCCCTTCCCCACCACAATTTGTTATCTAGTATCTTTTGGATAGTAGCCATTCTAACAGATGTGAGGTAGCATTGAATAGTAGTTCCGATTGGCAGTTCCCTGGTGATTAATGATGTCAAGCACTCTTTCATATACTTTTGGCCATTTCTTTGTTTTCTTTGGAGAAATATCTACTCAGGTCCTTTGCCCGTTTTTAACTGGGACATTAGTTTTCCAGCTATTGAGTTGTATGAGTTCTTTATAAATTTTGGATATTAACCCTTCTTGGATATATGGTTTGGAAATATTTTTTCTAGTTTGTAGGTGGCCATTTTATTTGTTGATTATTTTCTTTGCTGTGAAGAGCATTTTAATTTCATGTAGTCCCATTTATTTATTTTTGCTTTTGTACTCTGAGTTTCTGGTGTGATTGGAATTATATTCTTAATTTCATTTATAACTTGTTTCTTGGTAGTGTATAGAAACTTAATTGATGTGTGTATATTGATATTGTATCTTCTTTATTAGCTCTATTAGTTTTTTGTGGATTACTAATGATTTTGTATATGATACCAATGACAGCACTGGCAAATATAATAATCTTTTCTATATATCATTGGCAAATAGAGATAATTTTATCTCTTCCTTTCCTATCCAGATTCCTCTTATTTCTTTTTCTTGCCTAAATGCCTGAGACAGAGCCTCTAGAAAACGTTGAATGGACATGGTGAGAGAATACACTTATATCTCATTTCTTATATTAGGGGGAAAGCATCCAGTATTTCATCATTGAGTATGATGTTAGCTGTAGAATTTTTGTAGTGGAACTTTATCAGGTTGAGAAATTTTTCTTTTACTCCTAATTTGTAAAAGGTTTTTATCATGAAAAGATATTGGATTTTGTTACATATTTTTCTTGCTTCTGCATCTATTAAAAATGATCATGTACTTTGTCCCTTATATTTTGTTAATATGGAATTACATCAATGTGTATTACATTAATTATTTTTGGATACTAAACCAACCTTTAATTCCTGGGATAAATACAATGTGGTCATGATGTATAATCTTATTTATATGTTGCTGGATTTAGTTTGCCTGTATTTTGTTGAGGATTTTTGCATCCATATTCATAGAAGATATTGGTCTGTAATTTTCTTTTTTGTGATGTCAGAGTAATACTGGCCTCATAGAATAATCAGGGAAATAGTCTCTAGTCTTCTATTTTCCAGAAGAATTTCTGAAGAATTCATATTCTTCTTTAAATCTGTAGTAGAATTCAATGAAACTGTGTCGGCTTGGGATTTTCTATGTGGGAAGTGTTAAAATTACTAATTGAATCACTTCACTTGTTAAAATTCCATTCAGAGTTTCTATTTCTTCTTTAGTAAAATCAGTAATGAGTGTCTTTCTAGGAATTTGTTCATTTTATTTAGTTTTCTAATTTGTTGGCACCCATATGTAAATAGTATCCCCTTATAATCTTTTTTATTTTTGTAAATTTTGTAATAATATTCCCACTTTTTTCTTGACTTTAATAATATGATTCTTCTCTCCCTTTTTCTTGGTTAGTTGTGTAAAAACCATTTTCTTGGTTTGTCAATTCAGGTGATCTTTCCAAATAATCAAGTGTTGGTTTAATTTATTTTTCTCTATTATTTTTCTATTTCCTATTTCATTTATTTTGGTTCTAATCTTTATTTCCTTTCTTCAACTGGCTTGGTTTTATTTTGGTTTTTTTTTTTTTTCATAGTTTCCTAGAGGGACAGTTAGATTATTGATTTGAGATCTTTTTTCTTGATATAGGTGTTTATATCTATAAACTTCCCTTTAATAACTGTTTTAGTTGCATTTTGTAAATTCTTGTATGGTATTTTCTCATTTTTATTTATCTCAAGTAGTTTGTAATTTACCTTGTGGGTTTTTTCTTGGAGTTATTTAGGAGTGCTTTATTTAACTTCCACATTTTTTTGTAATAGCCTAAATTTTCTTTTGTTATTGATTTTTAATTTCATTCCATTCCTATTAGAGAACATACATGATTTTAATCCTTTTCAATCTATTGAGGCTCATTTTATGAACTAGCACATTGTCTATTCTGGAGAATGTTTCTTGTACACTTGAGAAGAACATGTAATGTACTCTGTTGTTGTTGGGTTGAGTGTACAAGAGATGTTGAGCAGGACTTGTTGGTTTATAGTGCTGTTTACGTCTTGTATATCTTTTTTATCAGAGTACTTATTCTATCCATAATCAAAATTTGGATACTTAAATCCCTAACTATTTTTGTTGAGTTGTCTATCTCTTCTTTCAATTCTATTAGTTTTTGTTCCATGTATTTGGGGTTCTATTATTAGGCACGATGTGTTTGTAATTGTTGTATCTTCTTGACATATTGACTCTTTAATCAGATGCCCCTCTTTCTCTCTAGTAATTATTTTTTGTCTTAAAGTCTATGTTGTCTAACATTAGTATGATTATGTGATGATTACTGTTTGTATGATGTATCTTTTCCACACTTCTGCTTTCAATATATATTGTGCAGCCTCTGATGTCCGTGTTTAGGTTCCCCTCCTTCCTTTTTTATATTTTAGCCTGGCTTCCTAGGAATCCCTAGTGATTTTCATAAACAACTTATTGGGGAGAGGTTGTATTAATATTTAAGTTCCCTTAGCCACTTAGATTTTCAGCCTTTACCATGTATGTGTTTGTGGCTTAGGGAGTTCTTTCACTGTTCAAGGAGTTTACTAATTTTCCCCACATTTCTCCAGGGACTCAGAAGCTTGGAGGTTGAATCTCTGGACATTCCTGAGAGGGCACAGTCTTGGGCGTCTGCACAGCCTTCCAGATCACTGAGAATGAATGGTATTTTATTTTTGAGTCTAGCTGAATAGGTAGACTTGGTTCAGAGTAGCTTATTGTCCAGCTAAATTGTAATCCAAGGCTCGTGGCCTTTTGCTGAAGGATCTCAGTGGGGCTCGGGGAAGGTTTTCAGGTATGTTCCATGTCCTGGTCTGATTGCTCCTGCGTGGGCACAATCTAGCGCATGGGCACTGTCTTCCAGACCTCCAAAGATGAATATGACCCCCAAAAGGCTCTTTTTGGCTAACTCTTTCTCTGGCACTGTCTGTTAAACCTGTGGCAGGTCTATTGTTTTGCTTTTTGCTACTAGCATCATGAAGCTACCAACCCTCTTAATTGCTTGCACTAAGATCTCCATTGGTTTCTATAATGCACTCAGACATGAACTTCTTCAGCTCTGTTCCAAATAAAGTCCAAATAAAGTCCCTTTAGGAAATACTTTGAAGGTATACTTCTTTATGATCTACCTCTTACCTTGGGAAAACCTTTGTCCTGGATCTGTGGGTGGAAACAGTCACCTTCTTTATCTGGAGTAACACTTCTACTCTATGAGTAAGCTCTGGGGGAGGCCAGCCCTTGTTTCTTGACTTTTCTCTTCTGGCGTAGAACCTCTGTGAGCAAGCTGGAGAGAGAGCACTTGGGCTTCAGTGTTCTCGCCTGCTACACACAGAGCACAGTCCTGCCTATGAGTGGGGGCTGAATGAGGGAAGGCAGCCCCTGTATTATTGGCTGCACTACCCGGAATAGCACATTCACAGCATTGAACCAGGAAGGGTGAGAGATGCTAGAAGCCTGCCCCTCTTGGCATAAAACTGCATCCTGGCCCAGGAGCTGGGGAAAAAGGAAAACCTTGTCTTCCTGGTTGCACCTGTCCTGAACAGAGTGCCTAGAGTAAGACCCTCAGTGCATGGAGTTGGTGGGAAGGTGGGGATGGGAACAGAGTGCCTCAAATGCCACAGACTCTCACTGTTCTTATCAAGATTTCATAGGTTTTCTTGAAGGACTATTTCTCCACTTTCTGTATTCACTAAAGACAATTTCCGGAGACTTCAAATTTTAAAAAAATAATTTTTAGCAGTGCAGTTTTTCACTGACAAGAGGGTCTGCCGAGCTTCTCACACCTCCAGTCTAGAAGGTCCACCCTTTTGTAGCTGAACCCCTTGAGATTTTAGTACCCGAGCATTTTTAATGGCTGAAATAACTTAAAATAGGTTCTTGGTTGTTTGCCCACATTGACCTCTTGCTTCCTGTCCAATACTCTTTGTTCTCACAGTAATCACTAATTGCTGGGGTGCTAGCTGTCTTATGTCAAGCGGGAGGAGACAATTCCAGGGTCACAAGAAAATGTTTTGAGTGAGTTTTACAGAAGGAATGAATGCCTTCGAGGAAATTAGCTGCTAACATGCAAAAGTCTGGTTGCTCAAGATGCCATCTGAGACTGAAGAAACACAGACCTCATCCTCCGTGCCCTGGGACCCCTCCCCTACCCACCATGTCAAACCACCCCACCTCATCTCTGTGGGAAGACAGATATGAGAGATATTCTCTCCTATTGTCTTGCTTTGGCTAAATCAAACAAAACCTTTTCTTATCTTCAAGTCCAGGTGACACAGTGTTTGGCTTTAGCTGTGCATCGAGTACACAAGCCTGAATTTGTGGCTCTACAACACTTTAATTAGATCAATTAATCTTCACCGTAATTCTATAATATTACTGATGTTACTATCTCCATTTTATAGAAGTGGAGGCTGAGAGAGGTTAAGTAACCTGCCCATGTTCATCACTAAAGAGGGACAGAGCAGAGTCAACACCAGCCAGGCTGATTCCAGACACCTACCCTTTACACTGTGTTGCCCAAAGAACCAGATTCAGGAATTTCCAAGGTGAGAGGAGCGGGGAGCGCCCACAGCATCCTAAACTTAGTTCTAGGAAGTATTGTCTCAGTTCTGCAATTGCATTCATGCATTACAAATCATCAGCATAATAGCTAGAAATGTTGCCATTCATTACATGGTACTTGAGAATCTTGTTTGTAATACATATTGAAAGAGACTCATTTTTAAAAAAAACATTTACCATGCAAAGGCTATCTCACACAGTAAAAAAAAAAAAAAAAGTAAATGATAAATTTTAATTTGTGTGACTTACCCATTTTATAATTATTATTTTTTAAATGGAAGAAATGTCCAAGGAAGAATGAAAGCCACAGCGACAGCTTGGAGGTGAGTTATAATACCATCACACGTGCACATGAAAACTTTGATTGTTAAATTCAATACATATTTAACATGTCCCTGTTCTGTGCTACTTCTCTAAAACCCTTTAATAGGTCAACACCGCTCTCAAGATAAAATTCCTTCTCCTTAGCTTACATTTGGTCCCTCACGATCTTTCTCCTGTTCACAGACGCCTGTCCTGATGGTTTCCACCTTCCCTGAGCTCCAACCACTGGCCCCACGCCTCCAGTGTGGACTTACGCTCACTCTGTGTCCTCTGACCAGATGCCCATTCGAATCTCCATTTCCCCTTCCCAGGATAATAACCTGTTCACCAGGAGCACTCTGGTTGACCATCACCTTTCCACAGAAGAACCTCTGAATGCCCCAGGAAGAGTTAATACCCACAACCCCAGACTCCACCAGCATGTGGTGCCTCTCTGGGGCAGGTGACCCATTGTGACTTCTATTGACGTGTTCACCCACCACTTCCTTACAGTCTCCCAGCCACAAACACCACGCCTTATTTATCTTGTACGTCCAGTGCCTGGTGCACACCTTCTGGAAGATTTAATAAATGTTCGCTCGATGACTAAATGCATGAATTTATGTATCTGTCAAAAATAAGTAAACAGTTTAGAAGAGAGAGGTCTGAGAGATATTTCCCATAGAGAACCATACTTCCAAGTCACCAAGGGGCCAAGGAAAAGGGAAGACTGAAAGGTGATTCTGTCATTTCCAGTTGGGGTGACTGTGATTTAAAAAAAAAACACTGTGTAATTGTAGCCAGCGAATGAGAGACTAGACAGAACAGCCTCTCGATGGCTCCAGGAGGGGTGCTCAGGTAAACATCTGGCTCAGGGTGCCCTGTTGTGGTCCTCAGACACTGCCATTCAGGTGCCACCTGCTTTCCCCATTTTCTCTGACTCTGATCTCAGCAGGCACAGCCAAGGGCCAAAGCCCGTCACACTCAGCATGAGAAACCCCAAACACACCACTCCCAACTGCCACTTCCACAATGTGAGGACTCAGAGAGAAAGTGCCATCTAGGAACCAGAAAATGGGCCCCCACCAGACACCAATCTGCTAGTGAGTTTATCTTAGATATCTAGTCTCCGGAACCGTGAGAAATAAGTTTCTGCTGTGTATAAGCACCCTCCCCAAGTCTAAGGTATTTTATTATAGCTGCCCCAGAGGACTGACATACTTGATCATGTCACTTTCCTGCTTGTGATCCTGCAAAGAGTCCCCTTATCAATAAGTTCCCTTAGTCTCCTGCCTATGTCCCTAGAAACTCTCCTCCTGCCGGTACACACCCCACACTCTTCTCTAGGATTTTATGTTTTGCTGATTCTATTGTCTCTATATTTCTCCAAACATGCTATATCTATGTGCTTCTCTTCACACCGCCCCCTCTACCCGGGCAGGCCCCCGCAGCCTTTGTCCAACTTGCGAATGTTTTATTCCTCTTTCAAAGCCTCCATCTGACTCCAAATGCTCCTGTTTTCTGTATACATTTTAATCCTTGTGTTCTATGATTGGTGTACGTGTTCTATCCCCCGCCTCCATCAAGGATGTGACCTCCTGGAGGGTAAGGACCATGTCGTATTTACCGTTGGGTCCCCACTGACTTGGACATCGCCTGGCATGGAGGAGACAGTCTAGCTTTGGTCGGCCGGACTTAACCACTGTACACGCCAGGAGCGGGCGCTGCAGAGGAGCGGCCAGACACAGGGGCAGCAGTGTCCTGCAAGGAACCCAGGCTGGAGTGTGGTATTTACAGGACCCTGAGATACAGGAGCAGCTCGACTCCTGCTGAGACTGTAAGACTAGAGTGGAGGGGTGGACGTTACAGAGCATCTGATTTGGGCCCCAAATGGGAACCAGTACTTTCTTATACCCACACCAAGAGCTTCTAGGAGGCCCATGAGGCCCTGGCAGCCTGGCTGAGGACGTGGCGGGGAGCTGCGTGCCCGGCGGCGGGCGGGCGAGAGCTCTGAATGGAGCCCCCCCCTCCCCTGCGCAATTCACCGAGAAGGCCGCGCATGCGTGAAGTCCCAATCAGAGACGGCCTGTGGCGGCCTCGGAACTCGGTCTCCCAAAATAACTCAGGAGTAAGTGGACAGCTCTGGGGAAACAAAAAGTCTGGGACATTGCAGAACCGTTGGGACTCAGGGCAAGTCTCCCTGAGACGGTTTGAGCAGGCTGTCGGCATGCCAACGCCACGCGTGCCAAGGGGGCTGCTTCCGCTTGCCTCGGCCAGCTGGGGGTGCACTGGGCTCGGAGACACTGTCCCCCCCCCCCCCCCCCCCCCCGGCGAGCCTCTCCCTCTGTGGCACCCGCTCCGACTCCTGGAGAGAGGGCGGCAAGGCAGCGGGTTTAAACAACGCTTGGCCAGACCCGTTCTCGGTGCCAGGGGCTCCGCAGCGGCGTGCGCAAAGCAAAGGCTACAGGTCATTCGGCAGCGAGCAAGCCAGTTTCGCGAAGGCGAGGAGCTTCTTTCAGTCTGGCATCATTCAGTACTACTTCTTTCTCTGTGTTGCTTTGTGGAGCCAAATAGCCTGACCAGGTCCTGGAAAAGGCAACCGGACAGCAGCGGGGCTTGCAGACCATGTGCGCAGGCCCAGAAGTGGCTGGCTGGGGATATCTGTAAAAATAGGGCGAGCTGTCAAAAACAAATGCCAATTCAAAACTGTTTTATGTGTATTTCCTTTTTGTTCGTTATTTTAAAATTACCCAAAGATAGGTGTTATATTCTCTTCTGACCCTTTTCCTTCCCTGTGGATTCCACACTTTCCCACACTTGAGAAACCCATCAGAGATAGGTTTGTAGCGTCTGCTGTGCTCGTTAATATTTTCCTTTGTGCTACTATAGTCCCTTCATATTCACCTCTTCTGCAAGTGGTTCTTCCACCAGACAACACTCAACACCCTTGATGGGCCAGTGCTTTCTTCCAAGCACCATCCTAGGCCCTGGAGACCCCAGGAAGTGTTAAGAGCCACCCTTACCACTGAGTAAGCTGAGCCTTAGGAAAGTCAAATGCCCCAAATATCAGGTATTATAGGACTTCAGAAGTTAAGTGAAACGCATGTTTGTTGGTTTTGGATTCACGATATAAGAAAAAATTGTCTGGAGGCTCCGCTGTCGGCATGCTTGTAAATACCAAGGTACACACCGAGCAAGACTGGAGCAAACATAGGAATGGACGCTGGTCGCAGGGTGTTTAAGCTGCTGCTGCCCATCAGTGGCACAGCTCGGGTCTGACATGGGGAAAGGAGAAGCTGACGCTAGGAAACCCTCGGATGTGTTTGTTACTTGATCAATTTTCCTCTCCTCCTCCTTTGATTAGAAATCCAATTCTGATCAATTGGATCAGTTGTTCTTGTTTGCTACTTTTGAAAGGGAAAAACAGCCCTTTCCAGCAGGCTCAGTCACGCAGTCCCTGTGCCGGGTGGGTGCTCTGTGCTCATTCTGTAGGAGCTCTGCAGCGCTGATTAAAACAAGGACGGCAGGAGAGGAGATGAATTACTGCAGAGGCTCAGGTTTCTCCAGAGCCGATCAGGCGGGTTTCAGTTGCCAAGGAGCAGTGCGCTTGCAGTCGGTGGAGTGTTCTATTTTCCAGGCTCCTGTGCCAATTGCTTCTGTGTCACGAGCCTGTCCCTTCTGCCATCTTCATTGCAACGGAGAAAGATCTGTTTCAGAAGGCTTGGTATTGATTATCTAGCAAGATATAACTGTACAGAGGGCGAATTGGCAGAAATGTATTTGTGAAATTCATTTTCCTATATTCTAAGAAGTGGAAATGTCAAAAGGGAGGAAAGCAATCATTTAAAGACAAGTTCCCCTGGCAAGGCCTCTCTGGCCCTCTGCTTTCCTCGCAGGCTGGAAGTCAAAGAAACCTGGGGGTGAATCCCAGTGGGATCTCTGGGTATGCTAGTTAAGCTCAGATCTATCATCTCTACAAAGCAAAGTTAATCTTGCTTTCCTTGAAGACTTCCTGGCAAGTTCAGGAAGGAGGCCTTCTTGGCATGTAGTAGGTGCACATTTTATTTCCTCTCTTTTTATATTAATTTCCAACCGTT
The DNA here is from genome assembly GCA_008750895.1 of Mirza zaza. NCBI lineage: Eukaryota > Metazoa > Chordata > Mammalia > Primates > Cheirogaleidae > Mirza > Mirza zaza. Next base: position 71,289 of record VSMD01042638.1, read on the forward strand.
TCTAATTTCATGAGCTTGTAATTAGAGCCTGAGTCTGACAAACCAAAATGCCATCTGAACTTGCTGCTAGTTACAAAAATGACCTTCTATAACATTTATTTGTGCTATTTTACTGTCCTTGAGTGGGTAACCACTTTCCAGAGCTGGGGTAGAGAGAAGTTTGTGTTTCCCCAAAATTTCTCAAATCCTTCTCCCACTGCTGCTGGAGTCTTTGGCACCCAGCCACCCCTTCGCGATGCTTTGCGACATTCATCTGGGCGTGTTTCTCTTATGGCCTCCGAGGTAGGAAAATACAGCCAGTTCCAACGTGGGTGGAATGATGTGGGGACTCTGATAACAGCGGATTATCAGGCTAGGGATAATTTAACAGTGATGAAAATGAGGCCTGAAAATGTGTATTATCCCTTCCTTATACTCAGCAACTGGAACATAGCAAGAATTGTGCTGGAAAGATAAACAAGCATTTGGTAGAGCCCACTGAAAGCAGGCAGGCGGCATTAATCTAATCTTGGGGAAAATAACTTGAATGTAAAAGCTTAAAAAAGACTCAAAAAGATCAGTGTTGCTAGGGTATGGGGGGGGAGGTGAGCACAAAGGGGCAGCGTGAGGAGTTGTCTGGGGTGACGGAGGTTCTGTATCCTATTGCGGTGCTGGGTGCAGGTATTTATCCATGGACCAAACCTCATAGAACTGCACACCCCCCAAAATATAGTCCAATTTTACTGTATAGATTTTTAAATCACCCTCAGAGATTGAAAGTTGACTTTTTCATCCCCACCCTTGTTAGCTCGTGGTGTGGATGCATGCATCAGGATGGGAGACCCCTAGCCTGAGAGCCACAAACACAGCTTCTACCTTTGCTTCTGCCCAGTGGGGCGGCCACAGGGGTCTGATCCAGTCCCCTAGCCCAATAGTGTCCTCGTCTGGCAAAACAGTTGTCCTGGGCAGCCCAAGATCTACCTGGATTTGTCGGTTGTTGGTGCACACTGGCTCGTCTTTTCCAGTTCCAGGAAATGCGGTTCCTGCCCAGAGTCAGGTCTGGACCAGAGCCTGCGCCCAAGACAGCCGAGAGCATGTGGTGATTCATATGTTCCAGGCACATGGTGAGAATTTGTTTAAGGACTTTTCTGTGAATAAGTAATCCGAACATAGGGTGAATCAGCACAAGGGGTTTCCATTGCTAAAATGAAAGCATGGAGTGAGGGATTTCTTTTTCTTTCTTGTTTTCTTTTTTTAGATATAAAAAGGCCCTGACGGCTGTTTTCATTAATCGCTCCAACATTTATACTTATGAGCTTCCAATATATCAGTTTGTTCTTAAATGGCTTTTAAATGTATCCTTATAAGTAAGGCTTGCTGTCGTTCGCCAGATGAAACCAATATTCTTTGCTTCTTGGAATTCCAAAAACTTTGTTTACTGAAATGAACTGTTACTCTAAGCTCCATAAGGATGGAGAAAGGAGAAAAATTAATTTCAGAATTTTGACTTATATCTGTTTTCCAAAAGCAAAAAACCGAACATTGATTCTGTTCTTGTAACCAGTTGGTAACTGATATATTTAACCACGAGGAAGGAAGCAGCAGGAGCTTTTTTTTATGGAAATTTTCAAACATGTATAAAAGCAGAGTGCGGAGAACAATAACCCACCACATGGGAACCCATCCTGCGGCTAATTTCCATCCTGCATTTCTGGTGTTGCCTAATTCAGTGTTGCCATTTTCTCCATTCCCTTCCACGTTTTCTGTGCAAGGGCTGGTGTCTTTTAAAGCAAACTCCATTTTATTTCACCTACAAATATTTTAGTAGGTATCTCTATGGGATAATAGCTCGTTCGTTGTTGTTGTTGTTCATTTAACATAAGCACAACCAACAAAAATTAATAATAATTCCTTCTTGTCACCATCTAATATCCAGCCAGTTTTCAAACTTCCCTGATTGTCTCAACAAAAGACTTGGAACAATCGATCTGTTTGAATCAGGATGCAGGCGAGGTCCACTGGCCTGTGTGGCTGATGGAGAGGTCTCCTGGGTCTCTTTCCTTCCTGACATTTCCTCCTTCCTTTCTCTGCCATGTTATTGTTAAAGAAATGGCATCAGTCATCCTGAGATTTTTTTTTTTTTTACTTTTGGTTTAACTTACTGCTTCCTCCTTGTGTGAAATATGCTTCTCTGCTCCCTGCATATTCTGAAACTGAGGGTTAGATATAGAGACTTAATTAGGTGTAAGTTCAGCTTTTGGGACAAGAATACTTATAAGTGCTGTGGGGTCTTCCTGCTGCACCACGTCAGGAAGGAAGGTGGTCATCCCTGGTTAACGAAAAGGGTCAAGGGCTCACTCCATCCATTACAAAGCTCCCCTCAACTTTTCATTAGTGGTTTTATCAGCCATCGATGCCACCCAATTTCATTATTTTATAAGAGGTGGCAAAATGCTATTTTAAAAACAGACAATAGATCTTTCTTCCTACTTTTATCGGCTGTCATTCTTCTATTAAAATAAAGAATAACTTTCTCTCAAGGCTTTATTTTCTCTCAGTATTTAAAAATTTTTGGAAATAATGAGTTTGTACCTTACCAACATCAGTGACCAAAGAATTTGCTTATTTTAAAAGTACCATTATTAACTCATGGATTCGTATGTATTTGATATAATTTTATTTAATACAATCCTTTATCTTTTTATTATTAGTAGGGGATTTCTTTTGTTTTGCTTTGTTTTGTTTTAATTTGCTTTATTTAAAAAAAGTTGTGAAAAATTCCAAATAAAAAGTAGAAAGAATGCTATAATGAAACCCATATATTCATCATCCAGCTCTAATAATTAATTACTGGCCAATTTTGTTTTTCATTTATATTCTTCTCCCAACTCCAGATTAATTTTGATGCAAGTCTTCAAATCACAAAATTTTACCTGTATATATTCATGCCTTAAAAGGATAAACAATAATTCCTTATTATCTTCAAATATCCAGTCTGTTTAAATGTCCTCAATTAGCTCATGACTTTTCTTATATTTTGTTTGCATAAAGATTGAAATAAGGTGCATATCTTGTCACTGTTTAATATGCCTTCTAAGTCTCTTTTAATCAATGGGATCCTCTTCTGTTTTTCTTTGAAATTTATTCATTGAAGGAACAACTCATTTGCCTTTTAGAATTTTTTGGATTTTGCTGATTTGGGCCATTTAATGTGTTTCTCTGTTCCCTATGTTTTATATAATCAAGTAGTTAGATCTAGAGCCTTGACAAATTCACATTTTATTTGATCTTCTTGTTTGTCAAGACTGCTTGGTGAGTGGTGCTCTATGCTATGCATAGGTGCTTACTGCCCGGTTGTTTCTCTTTGTGATGTCAGCGGCCATTGATGACACCATACATTTACTAGGGGTGGCATTATGGTGATATTCTTCATCCCTTTTTTATTTATTGGTTGGACTACTTCTATAATGTGAGACTTCTTCCCCATCAACTATTTGGTTTCCTTGGGATATGGTCTGTATAGGAAAGGCAGGATAGATGATTCATATTTCCCCTTTACTTGCCAGCTTTAAACATAATTAACTGGTTCTGTGGCACGCTTATGATGGACTATTTAGCTGTTGTTGTGTTGGTGGTGTTGTCTAATATCATCAAGATATTTCATTTTGCCTTCAGTTTATAGGCAAGATTTTTAAATTTAATTTTGGTTTATGATTACATGAAATATTTTTATGATTATAAGGTCATACCTATAAATAAGGTCCAGTATAAGAACACTGGTTTCTATCACCACCCCCTCCACCCTATTCTCTTTCTTCTTGAACAAGTAACCACTTAAAATATTTTTAGGCTTTTCTTTCCGTTGTTTTCTATATGTAGCATTATTTCCTTTAGATAGATGGTAGCATATCATGCCACCATGCCTTCTTTTAAAACCTTATTTTTTTTTCCCACTTAATTCTACATCAGAGTTTGAGTTTGTAAACTATGTGTGACCCACAGGCCAAATCTGTCCCACAAGCTGTTTTTGTAAATCAAGTTTTATTTGAAACAGCCACACCCACTTATTTACATATTGCCCATGGCTGCAACGGCAGAGTTGAACAGCTGAGGCAGAGACTGTGTGACACACAAAGACAAAAACCTGAACTATCTGGGGCTTCATAAAGAAAGTTTGCCAATACCTCCTCATATGCTAGAGAGTCAATCCACGTCAGTATAGTCCTCATTCCTTGTTATAACAGTGTATTATTTTCTTGTGGCTGCTATAACAAATTACCATGCACTTGGTGGCTTAAGACAACAGAAATTTATTTTCTCACAGTTCTGGAGGCCAGGATGCAGAAATCAGTATCACTGGGCCAGAGTCAAGGTATCAAGGTGTTGGCAGGGCCATGCTTCCTCTGGAGGCTGGAGGGGAGGATCTGTACCTTACCTCTCGCAGTGTCTAGTGACTATTGGCTTCCTTGCTTGTGGCTGCATCACTCCAATCTTCAAGGCCAGCACCTTCAAATCTTTCTCTGTTCCATCTTCACGTGGCCTTCCTCTCTGTATGTCAAATACCCCTTGACTTTTTATAAGCTTGTATTTTGGGCCCTCCAGATAATATGGGCTAATCTCCCATCACAAGATCCTTAACTTAATCACATTTGCAAAGCCCCTTTTTGGTTTCAGGTAACACTCAGAGCTTCCACGGGTTAAGATGTGGATATCTTTGTTTGGAGGCAGCGGGGAGTGGGGAGGGCAATTTTAAGCCTGCCATAAACTGTGTGCTTCTCCTTTTGGTGTGCATTTTATTATTTCTAGTCCTTAGCTTTATAAATAATGCTGCCTTATGAAAAGGCATTTCATACTTTTGCCATTGTATCTTTGGGACAGATTCCTAAAGATGTAAATTTTAAGTTATGGGTGAATGTGCACGCAATTTTCCTGGATACTGGGTGTTTCTGGAATCTGCTTCAGAAGGGTAGCACTAGTTTGCATTCCTAAGAGAACAGAGATAGTGTTCATTGTATTCTCAATTTTTCCTATCTCTGACCTCTGTTGGGACTTTTTCTCTGATCACAGAGGTCTACTATAGCATTTATATACTGGGCTTGTCTCTGTCTGAATGTCTTATGCATACCCTACCAACTGATATCATCTAATAATAGATTCATCATATTATTCTGGAGAAAATAATCTTGTCCTGATGACAGTAATAGGTATCAAAATAGAACATCAAAGAATCTTGGAGAAGGTGAGGGACATTTATCTAAGACTTAACATCCAAGTCTCTTTTGTATTGGCCTTTTCCATAGTCTCTAAAACTATACCTGCTGGTGCCCAAACTCCAGGATTAAATCAGTATGGAAAAAAGACAAATTTGTTATCCGGCATTCAATGCAAAAACATACCTAGATTGGTGTTTTCCAACCTTGAAACTGGTTTCTGAAACCAAAATCTTTCCATAACCTCTAATGTAGACATTTTAAATAAATATAGGTCAGTGTTGTTCTATTTTGTTTTGATTTTTCTTATAAATATACTTCGTTTTTCTATTTCAGGTTTCTTACATGATCATGTCTATTTCAGCAAAGAGACCACTAGAACAGTTTCACCTCTGTCATATGGAGAATCTGTGAATTGTTCATTAGGATCAAATTAATTCACCCTTTGGAAATGGAAAATCTCAGAGACATCAGAATTCTGGAAATTTCTGCATTCATTTAATATCCACTTAGAGGAAACTCCCTCAATGTTCGACAGAGTGTCAGGCAAGGCTTATGGTGAACAGAGAAATCGCAGACATCCTCTCTTCATGTAGGTCACATTTTTAGTCTCATTATTCTTCAGGAAAAATGTCACAGTTGGGATTTTCTGATGCAAATGCAGTGGCTCTCACTGTTCTGTCTCTTGTCCTCTCGAAGTTCAGCGCCTGGACTTCAATTGGCCCAAAGACAGGTGCACTTAGGCGAGTCCTGCCTGGTGTCCAGATCCTGCAGTGTGTGAGACATCATTAGTCCTTTCAAAATGAGTTATTTGGGGCAGAGGTTAGTCAAATTTCTCCCAGGCTTCTAAAGATGTTTTGAATAGTGTCTTTTTTCCTATCATTTTCAGAATTTGCTTATTTGGACCCATGGACGACAGGGCATATTGGCTGCCCAATGACATACCTGGCAGAGTTATACTCAGAGCAGTATCTTCATTTAAAACACTGTCAGCTACCTACCTATCTATGGTCACCTGACTTCCAACAAGGGTGCCAAAGCTATTTGGGGGGGAGGGGGAGAACAGTCTTTTAACAAATGGTGCTGCAAAAATTGAGTAAGCACATGCAAAAGAATAAAGTTGGACATTTAACTCACACCATATTCAGAAATTAACTCAAATGAATCAATGGCCAAAATATAAGAACCAAAGCTACACAACTCTTAAAGAAAACATAGGGTAAGTCTTTATGACCTTGGATTTGGGAATTAATTCTTGGATATAATGCCAAAAATCATAAGAAACAAAAGAAAAAATAGATAAACAGGACTTTAGCAAAATTAAAAACTTTTGTGCATTAAAAAATACTAAAAAGTGAAAGGACAACCCACTGAATGGAAGAAGATATTTGCAAACCATATATCTGATAAGGTACTTATATCTAGAATATATAAAGAATTATTACATATCAATAATAAAAAGAAAAATAACCCAATTAAAATGCCTTTCACAATAGCAACAAAAAAATAAAATACCTAGTAATATATTTAACCAAAGATGTGAAAGACCTCTACAGGGAGAACTATGAAAAACTGAGGAAGAAAATAGCAGAGGATTTAAATAAATGGAAAAACATATCATGCTCATGGTATCATTGAATCAACATTGTTAAAAATGTCTATACTACCCAAAATGACTTACAGATTCAATGCAACTCCCATTAAAATACCAACATCATTTTTCACAGATCTATAAAAAATAATTCTACACTATGTATGGAATCAGAAAAGACCCTGAATAACCAAAGCAACCTTAAGCAAAAGGGACAAATCAGGAGGCATCACTTTGTTGGACTTCAAGCTATACTATAAGGCTATAGTAACCAAAACAGCATGACATTTGCACAAGAACAGACATATAGACCAATGGATCAGAACAGAGAACCCAGATATAAAACCGTCCTCATATTGCCATCTGATCTTTGACAAAGCAGAAAAAAACATATGCTAGGGAAAAGAATCTCTATTCAATAAATGGTGCTGGAAAAATTGGATAGCCACATGTAGGAGAGTGAAACAGGATCTGCATCTCTCACCACTCACAAAAATTAATTCACTATGAATCACAGTCTTAAACCTAAGGCATGAAACTATAATAATTCTAGAAGAGGAGGTTGGAAAAACTCTTATAGATATTGGCCTATGCAAATTATTTATGAAGAAGACACCAAAGGCAATCATAGCAACAACAAAAGTAAATAAATGAGACCTGATTAAATTAAAAAGCTTCTGCACAGCCAAGGAAAAAATAGAGTGAATAGACAACCAACAGAATCGGAGAAAATATTTGGATGCTATACATCTGACAAAAGGCTAATAACCAGAATCCACAAAGAACTCAAGAAAGTCAGCAAGAAAAAAAAATCAAACAACCCCATTAAAAACTGGGCAAAAGACATGAACAGAAACTTTTCAAAAGAAGACAGACTAATGGCTAATTAACATATGAAAAATGGTCAGTGTCTCTAATCATCAGGGAAATACAAATCAAAACCACAATGACATATTATCTAACTCCAGTAAGAATGGCTTTTATCAAAAAGTCCCAAAACAACAGATGCTGGTGTGGATACAGAAAGAAAAGAACACTTATACACTGTTGGTGGGACTGCAAACTAGTATAACCTCTATGGAAAGTAGTATGAAGATACCTCAAAGAACTAAAAGTAGACCTACCATTTGATACAGCAATCCCATTATTGGTATTTACCCAAAGGAAAAAAATCATTTTATCAAAAAGACACTTGCACTCAAATGTTTATTGCAGCACAATTCACAATCACAAAGATGTAGTATCCACCCACATGCCCATCAATTCATGAATGGATTAATAAAATGTGGTATATGTATACCATGGAGTACTACTCAGCCATAAAAAATGGAACTAATACCTTTTGTAACAACCTGGATGGAACTGGAGACCATTCTTCTAAGTGAAGTACCACAAGAATGGAAAAACAAACACACCACATGTACTCACTGTTAAATTGGGACTCATCAATCAAAACTCATGTGCACATATGATAGTAAACTCAACAGAAATCAAGCAGGTGGTAGGGGGAGGAAGGGATGGGTAAATTAACACCTAATGGATATGGTGAATACTATATTGGGTGATGTACACACTTATAACTTTGACTCAAACTATACAAAAGCAATTCATGTAACCAAAGCATTTATACTGTCATAATATTCTGAAATTAAAAAAATAAGCAAAGGATCTGAATAGAAATTTCTTCGAGGAAAACATACAAATGGCCGATTAACAGATAAAAAGACGTTCTACCCCATTAGTCATCAGGGAAATGCATATCAAAGCCACTGTGAGATACCACTCCATACCCACTAATATGGCTAGAATCAAAAAGTCAGAAAGTAGCAGGTGTTGTCAAAGATGTGGAACAATTGGAACCCTCACACACTTCTTGCTTGGGGCAATGTAAAATGGTGCAGCCACTTTGAAAAAGAGTAAGTCCTCAAATGATTAAACATGGAATTATCATATTACACAGCAATTACAGTCCTGCAAAACAACGAGTAATAAAAACATATTTTAACACAGAAACTTGAACATGAATGTTTATACTAGCATTATTTATAGCAGCCAAAAAGTGAGAATAACCCAAATGTTCATTAACTGTTGAATGGATAAACAGAATATGACATATCCATACAATAGAGTATATTGATCAGCCATAAAATAGGATGAAGTACTAATACATGCTACCGCATGGATGAACCTTGAAAACATTATACTCAGTGAAAGAAGCTATTCACAAAATACCACATATTTCATGATTCCACTCATATAAATATGGAAGTCAATGGGACAGAAAGTAGATTAGTCATTGCTTCGGGCTGGGGGAGGGAGATTTGAAGGATGATAAATAAAGTACTGAGTTTCTTTTTGAGGTGATAATGTTCAAAAGTTGACTGTGGTGATGGTTGCAAGTACATTCGAATGTACTAAAAACTATTGAATCGTACATTTTAAAGGGTTGAATTGTATGGGATGTGAATTCTGTTTCAAGAAAGCTGTTAAAATATATACAGATAGCAAATAAGCCCAAGAAGAGATGCTTACTATCATTATTCATAAGGGAAATGCAAATTAAAACCTTAGTGAGATAACACTTCACACCAATTACAAAGTCTTAAATTCATTGATGGATGATGGGTAAATGGGAAAAGAAAATGTGGTATATATGCATGATGAAATATTAGCTTTAAAAAGGAAAGAAATCCTGCCTTTTGCAACAATATGGATGAACTTGAAAGATACTACATTCGGTAAAATAAACCAGACACAGAAAAACAAATACTTCATGATCACCCATATATGTGGAATCTAAAAAGTTGAACTCATAGAAATAGAAAGTAGAAGGTTGGTTACCAGGTGATGGAGGTGGGAGAAATGGGGAAATGTTTGTTAAAGGGTATAAACTTTCATTTACAAGGTGAGTAAGTTCTGGAAACCTAATGGATAGCATGGTGACTATAGTTAATAATGATGTACTGTATACTTGAAATTTGCCAAGAGAGTAGATCTTAAATGTCTTTACCACACACACATGAACACACCCAAAGGGTAACTATGCCAGGTGATGGATGGATCTGATTGTGACAATCATTTCACAGTGTACACGTGTTATCAAAACATCACATTGTTTACCTTAAATATACATAATTTTTATTTGTCAATCATACCTCAGTGAAGCTTGGAATAAATAAGAGACTGACTCTGCCAAGAATTTTGTGAGGATTTGTAGGAACTAGAACTCTCATGTACCGCTAACTGACTAATGAACAGGAAATGTATTGCTCAAATGCTGAGTAGCTCTACTGGGCTCTTAGTTGACTTTTAAACAGGCTTTACTTCCTGAATTTAATTTTCTTTAGAAAACATTTTTGGTTGTGTCATAATGTGTTAAATATTCACCTATGTATGTATCTCAGCTATTTCACTCCAGGTATTTACCCAAGAGAAATGGAAGAATACGGCTGTGCAAAAATTTGGACACAGATGTTCATAGCAGCTTTATCCTAAGCCATAGAGTGGAAACAACCAAATATCTATTAACAGGTGAAAGGATAAACAAACTGAAATATGTTCATAAAATGGAATACTTTTCAGCAATGAAAAAAATTATTGTTTCAGCAAATCATTGTTTCAGCAATGAAACAAATTAACTCTTGGTATATGCCACAGCATGGATGGATCTCAAAATAGTGGAAGAAGGCAGATAAGAAAGATTACACACTGTACAATTCCATTTCATAAGAGTCTAGAAAATGCAAATTTATCTACATGACAAAAAAGAATGTTTGCCTGGAGACTCCAGATGTGGGAAGGTCAGGTAGGGAGTGATGGGAGACAGGAATTCCAAAGGAACATGAAGAAACTTTTGGTCCCAATGAGCATGTTCACAAGCTTCATTTAGGTGATGGTTCTGTGGTGTATATATGTCAAAACTTATCAAACTGCATGCTTTAAATATGTGCAGTGTATTGCATGCCATCTATAGCTCAACAAAATTAATTTTTAAACCATTATGAGCTTATTTTTCCCTTTGTATATGTCCCTCTGGATACAGGAATCTTGACATTCTATTGAAAAGCAACCCTCCAACTTCTTTTTTCTCAGCTTGTTAGAAGACACTGGCCCTAAATCAAAGGAAAAGTTTGAGTTATTATAAAAATCTTGTCCAAATCTAGTGATTTCTACTGTTCACTTAGATATTGTTTGAACACATATACAAAGAAGATACTGGTTAAATAAGTGGGCACTGAATTTTTATTTCTCACTGATTTTCATTGTGATTAGTTAACTCATCTTGCAACAGGGCTTATTGGTTAACAAAGAGCATGTTTTTGTGAACTGTAGCATAGCACATTAGAAAGATCACAAAGAAGTGAGAAGACGGCATTTCTAGTTAGCACTGCTAGCTGTGAGAACTTAACAAGGCATTCAAATTCATTTCCCTCAGTTTCTTCTTCTATAAAAAGGGAATAAGTAATTCTTGTTCTCATTATTTATGATCAAATAGAATAACAGTTCAACATGCTTTATAAAGAATAAAGAATGATAGACTTTGGTTTTTCTATATTACTTACCAGAAAAAATTTCAGGGGTTATGTATTAACTATCAAGAAAAAGGTACAAACCAACCTTTAAAACATAAGTTGATACATTTATTCTAGAACTAGAATGATTGCAATCATACAGTTAACATTTATTGTGTGCCATACTCTACATTAATTTTTTTGATACCTAATCATGCCCGCTTTGTTTCTCCTCCTCTTGACCCTTTCTCTAGTGGTGCAGTGCTCCTTTCTGTAGTTCTAGCAATCCTCAGCCAAGGATCTTAAAATAGAACCAGGCTTCAGCACTTTCATCCTTTCCCCTGAAGTGTCATGCAAAGAATTCACTGAATAATTGTTTCAGCATTTGGCACCGTGTTACCAGCGGTTATGAATATGCAACTAAATCTTTGCAAAACTGCAATTTTAAAAAAAACACTATCTTGCACAGTACATTCAGTATCTTTTTTATTATAAATGGAATAATAAAATGTAAGAGAAAAATAATGCAATTATGCAATGCAATGTAATGTAATGTGATGGTTTGTATAGAAGCGTATGTCTCAAAATGTTCTTAATTACATTTCAGTGGAATGTACATATCAATGACACATTTTTTACATACCACTTACTTGCTCTTTAAAAGTTATTAAAATCTTGAAAGCATTCATTTATAATTAAAGAAATTAAGTAAATTCTCTCAGTCCGTTGGATAATCACAATGAAAGGAAAGATAAAGTATCCCAAAGGAAAATAAGAGTTTTAAATCAAGAGAAAACTAACACAAGGCTTGAATTTAAGACTCAGGGCTCCTCCAGCAAGGCTGTTAATGCTCCCGTGTTTAGGGAGGCTGTCTGTGCTTAAGGTGGCAAGTCCTGCAAAGCTGTGCAAACGTGTTTGCATTGGTGCACCTTTTTCTGAATGACACTTTCCATAGACACGCCGACAAGGAAAGATGATTGTTTAAACCTCATTTCTGTTGTCACCACAACTATAGTATCATCTGTGGATCTGGTGGCATAAAAACAGATTTCAAAGGAGATTGGTGCAAATTCTAATTCTGTATCATGAGCCAGCTCGACAAATCAAACCCCACAATTTTCCCGTGAGTCAGAGCACTGGACATCATTTTCAGAGTAAATCAGCCATCAGGATTTCCTATTTTTCAGCTTTTCCTTCCCCTCCTCTTCAGACCACACCCATCAATCACCTTCTTCTCCAAAAGTTTAATGTAGGCATTTCTAAACAGTCGAGCCCAGGTGTCAAGAAACTGCGGTCAGCAGAATAATGCTTCCTTGTTACAGAGATCCAAGCCTCATCCCAGGAAACTGTGACTATGCTAACTTACTTGGCAAAAGGGACATTGCAGATGTGATTAAGGGAGAAATTCTGAGATGAGGAGATTACCCTAGGAGACACAATCTAACCGAATGTGCACTTGAAAGCAGATAACTTTTCTTGGCTGGTCAGAGAGCTGTGACAAGGGACAAAGAGGCAGAAAGATGCTATGTTGGTGGCCCTGTAGAAAAGGAAAGATGCCAGAGCTGAGGAATGAGGACTCAGGGAACTGGAAAAGGCAAAGAAATGGATTCCTTGCCTTGATTTTAACTGAGACCTTGATTTTAGCCCAGTGAGACCATGTTGAACCTCTGACCTATGGAACAGTAATAAATAATAAATAGATAACAAACTTGTGCTATTTTAAGGCTATAGCTGAGAGTCTAGTAGTTAAGATTCTGTGCTTTCACCACCACAGCCTGAGGATGTAAGTACTTTAACTCAGGTGGAAAAAAAAGAGAGAAAGAGAGAGAGGAAGAGAATTGTGTTGTTTTAAGCCACTAAATCTGCAGTAATTTCTTACATCAACAATAGAAAATGAATGCAGACGTTCTCACAGATCCATACTATTCAAGAACCAATAAAAAACAGGAAACAAGAAGGAAAATACAGGCTGCTTTCTAAACTTCTAAAAGCATTTCCTCTTTGTGTGTGTGTAAATATTATACTGACAGCAAATGGAGTGCTTTAACTGTTGTATTTTTAACACCTTGATTTGTCAAAATAGAAAGTTGGTAGTCCAAAGCTAATCTCATATTTCCATGGAAGTTTTATTACTTATATATTTTAAAACTTTGTAACGACTGGTATGATCTTTTAGTCTATAAGATCCAGTATCATTTTTTCAGCTTTTAAAAATTTTTCCTGCCAATTAGCAAACACATGCAAAGTACTCAATTCCATGTGCAAGGCTGGAATTTAGGGATTCAAGGGTGAGAACTCCACAGTTGCTGTTCTTAGAAAGCTCACTATAACAAATACGCAAATATGTATTTACTCATTTGTTGGGGGGGGGGAATTGCACCTCTGGTGATGAGATTCAGGAAACGCCAACTGTGGTGACCTCGGCAGAGTCGGGAGCTTGCGAGGCAGCCAGGCCCAGGACACCCCAGCCTGTGCAACTGCAGCCCCACCCGAGCACTGCCCTGCTCCTCTTCAGTCCTTGCACTGAGAAATGAAGTGTGACCCCATTAAACAGAGAAAATGTGCAGTGGGAGAATAAAACTAAGCAACTTGGAACATAGGAAATAGTACATCAGGTGGATAGCATAACATCAGTGAACAAGATCTCTCCTTTAGTGAAGAAGATGAAAACAATGCGTGTGAATCTTGATGTTCTTGTCACCCTGAAGTGTTTCACATTGTCTAAGGTCTAAGCACCTGGATGGCCATTTTCCAGGCTATCTCTTAAACCTATTGGAACTACAGCAGTCCTCCTTTATCCATGGCGACTATATTCCAAGACCCACGGAAACTGCAGATAGCAGTGACCCCTATACACACTGATTTTTTTGTAAGTACATACATATGATAAAATTTAATTTATAAATTAATCACAGTAAGAAACAACAATAACTACTAATAAAATAGAATAATTATAACAATATACTGTAATAAAAGTTATGTGAATGTGGTCTCTCTCTCTCAAAATATCTTATTATACTGTACTCACCTATTTTTGAACTGTAATTGACTACAGGTAATTGAAACCTTGGAAAGCAAAATTGTAGATGAGGCGGAACTACATAAATTCACAAAATTAGCACATTTTTTAGCAAAGTATTATATCAATTTGCTACTTATAATGATTAAACCTGGCAAATATCTCATAATCTAGATTTTTTTCAACACAACAGTGGTCATAATTTTAAGAGTTAAGTGACACCTTGCCTCTGTTGCTCTAGGTATAAAATGAGGAATTGTAAACCAAGATGATTAAATATGATAAATCTATTTTGCAATTCAACATCAACAAAAGCCATAGTATGTTCTATTAAGATTTTAGTTTGTAATGCTTTCTTTCCCCTGGAAGAGGCTTTTTTAAAATTCATTTAATTTGAACACAAAATTGCTATATCTGAGGAAAAATCAGCAAATTTAGTCTCAAGCAGTCCTAGAATTTGTCAGAAGAGCGGATAGAGACATCGTCTGATCTGACACTGAGGTCCCTCCCCATCGACCATCTGCAGTGCAACTAAAGATCAGTAAATCAAGAAAGAACTCTGAATAGTCAAGTATAACACAGTCATCGATTTCCAAAGGTGATAGCAACAACTGTGAAAGAAGGTCTCTAAATTAAATTATAGTTAATGCCTGCATACTCCAGGGATACTGCTATTGCTCTTCTCAAAAAGAATACTATTTCTGGAAAATGGTCACTTAGAGTTCTTAAATCAGAAGAAAATTTGAAGTTGTGTGATGTCAGAATAGCTCAGCTATTATGATTCTCTGCCTAATTTGTTACAGTTATGTATAGTCCTTCCATTCAAACTGTTTTGCTTTTATGAAGGTATATTGTGATATTATAAATAAGAGTCCTAGTTTTCATATTCTTACAGAGTTGTACAATGAAATGTTCTTTTCTTTGGAGGCTGCCTGGGGCATGTGCTGCAAAGCTATCAGGAGACAAAAGGAGATACAAGAGCAAACTAGAGAAGCCAGTTTCAAACCCTTGACCTCATGATTTCTTCCTGATTCTCACTCTATGACTCAGTATAATGACTCCTGATGCTTACTTCCATGCCCTTTGGCATAGGGTTTCCACCAAATAGAGTGTGTGCACAAAAAATCTGAAAGAATCAACAGACAACCTGAAAGACACCCTGGCTATCTCACTACAACAGAAGCTTCCATTGCACCTGCTTATAGAACCTCTCATTCAGGGGTCTTAGGTGCAAGAAGTCACCTCTCTGCCTCCATCCCAGCCTGCGTGTGGGCCACACCTTACCCTGCCTAGGAGTTCCATCCCTCCCTGTTCAATTAGATAAGTTTGAGCTTTCACATCTCTGCAGAATGGGAGATGTCTTAGTCCATTTTTTGCTGCTACAACAGAATATCAGACTGGGTGACTTAAAAAGAAAAAAAGGGGTTTTTTTGGCTCATGGTTTTGGAGGCAGGGAAGTCCAAGAGCATGGAACCAGCATCTGGTGAGGGCCTTCCTGATGCTTCATAACATGGCAGAAGTGAGTCCAGGAGACAGAGAGACATCATGGGTTGGACTTGCTTTGAACAGCCCACTGTCTAGATAACTACCCTGATTCCAAGATAATGACATTACTCCATTCACGAGGGTTCCACTCTCATGACCCAATCACTTCTTATCAGGCTCAAACTCCCCAAGCTGTTGCATCAGGGATTTAGTTTCCAACACATGAGCCTTTGGAGGACACATTCAAACCATAGCAAGAGATAACATACCAGTGACAATAATGTATCCTGAACAGAAACTTTTATATCCTTTGGTAAAAATTGCTACTCACTTCATAGATATTACCATTTTCAAAACTTGACCCTGGTAATTCAATTCTGAGCTTATAAGAGGTTTCAATAAATGATAAATGTCCTTTTTTAAAAGCCAAACAATCACTTAACACTATGGTAAAGGAAATGTCTTGATACTGTCCGGTGAAATAGCTGTGTCAGGAAAACAAAAGCTTTCTTCGTGTAAAATCAGCACAATTTATTTTTCATTTTTGAAAATGCACCCAATACTGTATCTTCTTTGTTCCGTCTCAATCACTGACCCCAAAACACCAATGTATCCCTACAATGTACTTCATTTCACAAGCTGAAAAAGGAAAAATTTTCACCTCCCTATAAACATATACATTTCCTTTCACTTTTATGTGTGATTTATTGAATAACTCTCAATTCAGAGAATGTTATTGTTGAGAAACTACTGAATAAAATGACCATGTGTGATTTAAAATGTAAAATGTGCTGTCTCTGTCCTTCAATTAGGTATATTTTAGAAGAGATGAAGATCATTTAATAACTGAGAATCATCCAGGAGAAGCTATGGGGTGTGAAGGTAATAAACAATCTCTAAATCTAGTTGTTTAAAATGGAAAAGGTTTGTTTCTGGTGAATGCTGCCCTTCGTGGCTGGTCAGCAGGGGAGTTCAGATTATCAGTCACTCAAGCCATCTGGTTGACAGAGCAGCCACCATCTCCATCACGTGGTTCATCATTGCGCATAGACAGAGCCCTGCAGGGCTCTGAGGGGAAATCGAGTCTTGTGTTGGCCCTCCTGATCTCTTAGGGGCCTGGGAAGAGCAACCACAGTCACGGGCCCAGAAAGTAGAAAACTGGAAATGTTTGGTGACCCTCCACACACAGAGTGGAACAAACAAGATGTGAGTGATTAAGACAGCTGGTGGGGCAGTGTGGGGTCAGACCAGGACCATGCCATCCACGCGAGGAGATGGCATGAGTGCCACAATGGAGGCAGATCAGGGGTGGCCTTGGGTACTGCAGGTGAGGGAAGAGTTTGGAAGAAGACACAAGCTGTAAGATTAGAGATTTGCGTTCGAGACTGACTCACCTTTGGGGGATTTCGAACCATTGTACAAATGAGATTTGTTGAGCTATCTTGGGAAGAAAGTGTAGAGATTAAAAAAGCAGGAGTAGAAACATTTGGGGAGAAGAAAAATCAACCAATAAAGTCAGCCTCTTAGGGACACCAGAGGTCATCTTCCTCTACCTTATTAGACAAAAGCAAGAGGATCAAAGGCCTCTGTAGGCTGGTCACAGCATCTCTTCTAGTGGTAGGATAACCGTTCTTACTAATTAAAATGTGTTCTCGAGGTGGCCCTTTCAACACATTTCATTGATTATACAATATTTCACAAATAGTTGTCTCTCAGAGCAGGTTGCTGAACAGGAAATAAACAATATTATGAAACAAAGATCAGAAGCATGGTCTGTGAAGCAGAGCCTCATAACAAAGGTAGATATCACAAAGGGAATATTCTGGATTTAAAAACAGAAAGCATTGAAAAGCACCGAGTATTCATCTGCACTGGAGGTTATTGATCAAAACACCAGTCCCTGGCTCTGCACTGCTCAGGGAGACCAGCAGGGCACAGTCGGACCAAGGTGTGAAACGAGACTCAGTATAACCAGTTTCTTCTGGAGCCTGGTGCCTATGCCTGTGCTTTTCACAATTGACAGGTACAATGCAGGTTAACTGCTTTGCTAATATTAATCCCATATTAAACAGAGAGCAAAAGGAAAAAAATCACCTCCCTGGGTTCCCTAAAAGGATCATTTTAATAATGCTGTGTAATTTTGCAAGGTCTATTCTTAATATTTGGTGTGCAAAAGTTTTGTGCTTCAGTTACTCAGGAGAAGTAATATATTCACAACAAAGGCAGTGCTCTTTGTTCTTTGCTTATAAGGAGGAGAATCAGGCATAGGCTAGGGAAAAAGCAGGTCCTGGGAGAAAGTTCCATTGCTCCAGGAGTCAAAGGTAGCAGGAACGTGCTAACTCAAGGGAGGCACATCTAGCGATGGCCTGTGTCATCCAGGCTCTGTGTTACTCACGGGGACCCCAAGTTGAAGAAGAGGTTGCTCTTAGGTACAGAGTGGAGAGGGAAACACAGGAAGCCTCAGGTGCAGCAAAATGCTGTTTATTTGAGCATCTGGGTGCAGATGGGTGGAGGCCAAAAAGGTATCCACACTGAGGGAAGGGAGAGCCTTGGTTTTCACAAAGGGTTTCTTTGGGGGGAGTGAGTACCTGGCCAGAACAGCTGCTGCAATAAATTTTTTTTAAACAACCAGTTTCTGAGACCTCCGCATCTGTCTCATCCTGCAGAGATAAGGGAAGGGAGTAGTTTCACCCTTATCAGGGGGGATGGGAACGCCAGCCTCTGCAGCTGTCTGTTAGATTTTACAACCTCTGGGGACTCTCCAGACTCCTGCACCTATTGTTTCACAAGCCTAAGTTTTCCACATTCCGTCCTATACATACTTTTCAATTCCCACCTGGAACAAACCTAGCAGTTGCTGACCTCAGAAGGCTTAAGCTAAATGCAAATAGCAATTGCAGACTGGGAGAAATGCTAGGAGTGAAACTAATTGCACGATACACCAAATAACAAGAGGCGAGAGCCTTTTAGATGAGGCCAGGAGGGCTGACAAGGCAGCAGCCAGGCAAGGAGGGGAGGGTGAGAAGGGAAAACTCTCCAGGCTTAGAACGGAGTGAGTAAGCAAAGGCCCATCTGGAGAGAGAACGCAGCCTCAGGAATGGTGACTTGGGTTTGCGGAATGGAGAAAGTAAGCCGAGTATGCTGAGGAGACACAGGGAGAGGAGGGGGCAGGGACAGAGGAAGGAAGGGAACAGGTTGGGGTGACCCAAGCCCAGAGCCCATACTGCTGAGGCCAGACCTCTGAGGATGGCGCCATGTGTGTTTCTAGTGCTAGGGCCTCTGACCAGACGCCCTGAGGCTGGTGCTGGAAATGCCATCACGGCTATGGGCTGGCCCAGTGCTGAGGACGGGGTGGGAGGCAGTGCCCAGTGAGGCACAGTCAGTGCAGGCCAGTGCCGGAGAGGGGAGCGCTGGAGGGCAGGTCTGGGGCCAAGAGACTATGACAGGAAGAAACTATTGCAGAATGCAAGTGAGAAGGGAGGTCAGATAAGAGGGGAGATGGAGCCTTCAGGGCTCACTGCCTTAGCCAGGAGTTGGAATTTTTTTTGTTTTGTTTTTGAGACAGAGTCTCACTCTATTGCCCAGGCCCACCTGTGGCATCAGCCTAGCTCACAGCAACCTCAAACTCCTGGGCTCAAGCGATCCTCCTGCCTCAGCCTCCTCAATAGCTGGGACTACATGCCTGGCTAATGTTTTTCTATATATTTTTAGTTATCCAGCTAATTTCTTTCTATTTTTTAGTAGAGATGGGGTCTCGCTCTTGCTCAGGTTGGTCTCGAACTCCTGAGCTCAAACTATCCGCCCACCACAGCCTCCCAGAGTGCTAGGATTATAGGCGTGAGCCACTGGACTCGGCCTGGATTTAATTTTAAGTATCAGAGGGAATCCTTGAGGGCCTTTAAGCTGAATAGCATCAATAGTAACAGTCATTCTCATAGCAGCAGCAGCAGGAGCAGCAGCAGCTGCTGCTACTATTAATTGTGAGCTTGTAGTATGCCCATCCCTTACCTGAATGTTTTTTATTTAATTCTCATAACAACTCTATAAAACAGAAACTCTTAGACCCATTTTATAGAGGAGAGAACCTAGCCACAGAGAAATTGAGTAATTTGCTCTAGGTCACACAGCTAGGAAGGGACAGAAAAAAATCTGTATATAAATATCTTACAGCCAGACTATTATTTACTAAGTAAATAAAGCACTCAGGCTGCTGCATGGAAAATAAATCGAGGGATACAGGCAGGCTAATAATTATTGCTGAAAATAAAAATGATAAGTGATACTAGATTACCTCATAAAGGGCAGTCACATACAGAAGTAATGAGCAGGTCGAAATAAAGATTCAGCTTCCAAGAAACAGACTGTCCCCTTTTACCGTCAGAGTCTTCAATATCTGTCAGCAATTCGACTCTCTGATTCACTTGGGAAAGGAGGCAGTGGCCATGTAGGAAAATCTAGAATCATGCCAGCAAGACGCTCAGGGTCAGAGGAGAGCACCTGCGTTGGGGAGTTTCCCTTCATACCGAGGGGCAGTTACGGCTACTTCTTATGCCTAAGGACATAAACCCAAGTTTAGATGCAACCCAGAGAAACATGCCATTAAAGCAGTAGATTTTCTGGTATATACTTGTCCCTCCTTTCCCCTAATGAAACAATCACCGTGCCGTGTGGTATGTGCATGATATAGAGACCTGCCTTAGAGCCATAGTAGCTGGGAGGGGCACCCCTTGAGCTCTGCCCAAGTTGGGTCCCTTGGACAAAAAACAAAAAATAAAGACCCAAGCTTTGGGCCTCAAAGAAAGATTAGAACTAACATCAGAACTAATCTCATTGCTCCAGGGAGTCACCAAAGGGCCTTGGGTTCACTGGCTGTCACTTGACTGGCGGTAAGTAGGCCATGGGCATCTAACCCTGAGTGTGATTATGTGAGAGTGTGTATGTGTGTGTGTGTGTGTGTGTGTGTTTTATACTACATCTATCAAAGCCTGTCCATAACCACTCAGGGCAACCGCAGGAGATTAGGGCTGGAGAATTTGGATTTATAAAACTTTACAAAATAAAGAATTATTGGATTATCTTCTATTTCTGGATTGGCCTGCAGAGTAAATGAAACGAAAAGATGAAAATGATATTTGCAACCTTGCAAGAAAAATTTTTTCTCTGGAGAATTTCAGTCTAATTTTGCAACAAGATCCAGTACAGCTGGAAAGTTTTGATTAAATTTGATAAACATACAAGCTGGACTTAATAGTCCTTTGCAGTTTGCTTCCTCCTAATTAAAAACATAATTCTTGAACAGTCACAGTAACATGCTTTTCTGTTAACTCAACATATACTACAAGACTAGGGGAAAAAAGACTACTCAACTATTTGTATTTTTAAATCACAGGAGGATGGCGCATTTAGAGTCTGTAAGTAGTAGAAAGATATATTTGGGAAACATAACTGAATGCTACTTTGATTACCGACCAGCAATATTTCTGATTATACTAAGTAGGCTATATTTTTTCAGTAATTAAGTGAATATCTTTTCTGAATTTAATATTTGCCATAAGATGAATGGGCGAATGAAGATGCCCTGTACCAAATAAATATTTTGTCTCTAAAAACAGAGACTATAAAGAATTATTACACACAACTGTGTCATATCCAGTCCTACTTCAATTGCAGACTGATGTCTAGGAGGAAATAGTGACTTCTGGTTTCAGTTCGGAGATACAGAGAGCTGGAGAAAGTATTACTCCCACCCACGTAGTAAGAAAAAAGCTGGACTTTAAACAAGTGACTTTTTCGGAACCCATTAGAAAAATGAGGTCATAGGATAAACAATTAACACAAAGTCTAAAGAGGGACAGGCACCAGCAGAGAGAAATAGGACCCGGGTATTTGCGTATGTGGGACGGATATCACTGAGGACCACAGAACCTGGTAAGAATATTAAAGTTAGCATTTTCAACCAGTTGCTAAAGGCCACGGGAAGGCCTATGAGAATGTGTGAAGCCTCTGGGCTGTGGATCTGGGCAGGTGAGGGGCATTGTCATTTCTTAAAGGCTTTTCCTCCAGGAATTCACCTGCTTGCCCATGCAGGGACTGGGAGAGTCTGGAGAAAGTGCAAAAGTGACACTGGCTGAGGGCAGGGGGCACTTTAGACATCCAAGGGCTCTGGTGGAACCTCACTGCAGGTCGGAAAGGAACAGACTCAGCTGAGACTCCTCCCCTAAGGAAAAAAATCTTCATCTGCCCAGGAAGGTCATCAAAACACAGCCTAAGGACGCAGATGGACACGCACTGAAATTGCAGGAGAGGACAGAGGAAAAGAAGCAGCTCTTCCCCTGAGGAAGGGGTGGGAATATGTGCTAAGAGAGGGCTACATGTGGAGGAGAGGCAGGAGTCTGGGAAGACCATACTTCCAAGGTCAGGTTCACATGCCTGCTTGGGACTGAGGATTAACCAGGACGGTGGGTGAAGCCCCATTCTTCTGCCACACACCAACAGGCTAATAAGCAGTGAGAAAAAAAAAAAAAGTTAAAAAACATCTGGGAGATCTGCAAGAGACAAACTCTATCTGTGGAGAAGGGATAGCCCAAAGCCAAGAAGGGAGATGAGCCGAAGGTAACACTAGAGGAATTTGAAGCTGTACTGGGGGACCGATGGTAACCATGGCAACAACAAATTCAAACTCATCCTAATTCCTAAAGAGACTGACAGAAAACTCCACACTAAAGACCTGGCAGAAGGAAAGTCATGCTCACTTCCCAGCATAAAATATACAAAACCAGTATTACTATCCTATAAAACATCAGGCTTTCAACAAAAAAGTTTACAAAACATACAAAAAGGCAAGAACAAACACAGTCTGAAGAGACAAAGAAATTGTAAGTACCAGACTTAGATGTGATATAGGGATTAGAACTATCAGATGAGGATTTCAAAAGTCGCAATGATTAATATGCTAATGATTGTATTGAGAAAGGAAGGCAACATGCAAAATCAGAAAGGTAATTTTAGCAGAGAGATGGAAACTATGAGAAAGAAACAAATAGAAATGCTGGGAGGCCAGGCGCAGTGGCTCACGCCTGTAATCCTAGCTCTCTGGGAGGCCAAGGTGGGCGGATCGTTTGAGCTCAGGAGTTTGAGGTTGCTGTGAGCTAGGCTGACGCCACAGCACTCACTCTAGCCTGGGCAATAAAGTGAGACTCTGTCTCAAAAAAAAAAAAAAGAAATGCTGGGAATAAAAACCAAAACAGTAAGAAAATGAAGAATGACTCCAAGGGACTTGTGATTGTAATACTCAACACAATTGAGGAAAGACTCAATGAACTTGAATATGGGTCACACTGAAATGCAAAAATACAAAAATGCATAAAACGGAACAGGGCATCTAAGAATTGAAGTATAATATCAAATGGTCAAACATACACTATATTGGAATCTCAGAAGGAGAAGCGAGAACAGGATTGAAGAAAATGGAGCCATAACATACATGAGGTAAAAACTGACAGAAGTGAAAGGAGAAATAGACAATTCAACAATAGTTGGAGAACTTCACTAGCCTCTTTCAATAATTGATATAACAACTAGACACAAGCAAGGATGTAGATTTAATCAACATCATCAAACTATTTGGCATAACTGACAACTATAACACTCCACAGAACATCAAAAGAATATCCATTCTCCTCAAGCACACAGGAAACATTCCCTAGGAAAGACCACATGCTAAGCCGTAAAATAGATCTCAGTAAATTTTAAAAGAATAAAATAATACAGAGTATATTCTTCAATCATAATGCAATTAAATTAGAAACTAGCAACATAAAGAAATTTGGGAGATCCACAAATATTTGGAAATTAAATAATGTATTACTAAATCACCCATGGTTCAAAGAAGAAACCATAAGGGGACTTAGAAACTATTTTAAGCTGAATAAAAAGAAAAATACAACACATCACAATTTATTGGATGCAGTGAAGTCAGTGCTTAGAGAAAAATTTATAGTTGTCAGAGTCTGTATTAGAAATGAAGAATGATCTCAACTTAATCTAAACTTTCATCTTAATAATTTAGGAGAAGAGCAAACTAAATCCATAGTAAGCAAAAGATGGAAATATTAGAGGAGAAATGATTAGCAAAAGATTCAAGTAGACATTTTGTGAGCTCAATAAAAAGGAATGAGTACTGATGCATGCTGCAACATGGATGAACCTCAAAAAAACATATTTTGTCAAAGGAGCTAGTCACAAAAGATCACATTTTTTATGATTCCATGCATGTGAAAAGTCCAGAAAAGACAAACCAACAAAGACAGAACGGAGATCAGTGGCTGGCTGGGATGGGGGTGAGAATGCAGAATACCTGCAAATAGAACCAGGGAATCTTTTTGGAGTCATGGAAATTTTCTAAAATTGGATTGTGCTGATGGTAGCAAAACTGGAAATTTTCTAGAATTCATTGGGTGTTCATTTAAAATAAATTTTTTGGCATATAAATTTTACCTCAAAAAAAGTTGTCAGAAATAGATAACCATAATGTTATTTCCATTAAAGAAATTGAACTATTAGTTAAAAATCTTAACTCAAAGAAATCTCCAGGCCCAGATGGTCTCACTGGTAAAGTCTACCACACATTTAGGGAAAAATTAATACCAATTCTACACAGTTATTTTGAAAAAGTAGAATAGAAGGGAACATTCTCTAATTCATTTTATGAGGCTAACATTACTCTAATATCAAATCCAAAGACATTATAAGAAGCACAACTATAGATCCACATTCCTCAAGGATTGGACATAGACATAAAACATTTCAATGAAATATTAGCAAATCAAATCCATTGGTATATGAAAAACATCTAGAATGTATTAGTTAGGTTTCTCCAAAGAAGCAGAACACACACACACACACACACACACACACACACACACACAGGTTGAGCATCCCTAATCCAAAAATCTAAATTTCCAAATGTGCCAAAATCTGAAATTTTTTGAGTGCCAACATAACACTCAAAGGAAATGCTCTTTGGAACATTTTGGATTAGAAATGCTTGACTGGTAAGTATAATGCAAATATTCCAAAATCTGAAAAAAATATGTATATATGCATATGTATGCATATATGAAAATATATGAATGTGTGTGTAAATATATGTATATATATGTAGAAGAGAAATAGTTATTATGAGGAACTGGCTCATGCAACTATGAAGGCTGAGAAGTCCTATAATCTGCCATCTATAAGCTGAAGATCCAAGAAAACAGGTGGTATAATTCAGTCCAAGTCAGAAAGCTAAGAACCAGGGGAGCCAGTGGTTTAAATCTCAGTCTCAGGGCAGGAGAAGATGAGATGAGATGTCCCAGAAAGAGTAGTAGGGCAGAAAAGAAAGGGATGAATTCTTTCTTTTGTTCTATTCAGGTCCTCAATGATTTGCATGATGCCCACTCACATTGGGGAGGACAATCCATGTTACAGAGCCCACCAACTCAAATACTAATTTCATCCAGAAAGGCTCTCCCAGACACATTCAGAAATAATGCTAACTCTGGTGACCCCATGGCCCAATCAAACTGACATATGAAATTCACAATCACACAGACCAAGTGTAGTTTACCCGAGGAATGCAAGCCTTGTTCAATATTTAAAAGTCCATCAATGTAATTCAGTATATTAACAGACTGAGAAAAACCACAGGACCATCTTCATTGATCTTTAAACATCATTTGAAAAAATTCAACATACATTCATGGTAAAAATGTTCAGCAACCTAGGAAAAAAGAGGACTTGTAATAAAGAGTATCTGGAAAAAAACTATAACATATATAACAATAAGACACTTAATGCTTTCCTCCTATGATTGAGAACTAGACAAGCATGTCCTCTCTGACAATGTACTATTCAACATTGCATTGGAAATCCAAATCAGTGCATAAGAAAATATAAATAAATAAAAGACATAGAATTTGGAAAGAATTAATAAAACTGTTTATACATGACATGCTTGGCTATTTAGAAAATCCCCAAAAATCTACAAAAATCTTACAGAACTAATAACAGCATTTAGCAAAATTGTGGGGAACATATATATGTGGGGATATATAAAACATATATATTAAACATATATATGTGGGGATACATAAAAATCATATCCCTATAAACCAGTTAGAATTCCTATATACCAGTTAGAATTTGCAATAAAAAATAAAAAAGCAATACCATTTATAATAGCACAAAAACTTAAGTACTTAGAAGTAAATCTAACAAAACATGATCATAGTCTGAATGTCAAAAACTACAAAATGCTGAAGAAAGAAATCAAAAATGTAAATAAATTGACAGATATCCTTTGTTCGTGGACCAAAAGCCTCAAAATTGTTAAGAGGTTAGTTCTCTCCCAAATTGATCTATAGATTCAATACAATGTCAATCAAAATCTTTAAGTTTTTTTGTAAAAATCAACAAGGTAATTCCAAAATTTATATGGAAAGGTGAAAGATCTTGAATAAATAAAGCAATTTGAAAAAGAAAAAAGTTGGTGCCCACATAACAAAGTTCATGACTTTCTGTAAAAGTATATTAATCAAGACAGCATGGCATTAGTGAAAAAAAATAGACACATGGATAAATGGAACAGAAGTGAGAACAAGAAATAGTCACAAATGTATATGTACATATAGTTAACTGATTTTTGGCAAAGGTGCAATTCAATGGAGAATGGATTTCAATAAATTGTGCCAAGACAAATGTAAATGCATAAGCAAAAATGTAAAATAAAATAAACTTGTGCAAAACTCAAACTGGATAATAGACTTTAGTGGGAAATATAAACTATAAAACTTCTAGAAGAAAAAAAACAGTAAACCAGCTTGACCTTGGGTTAAGAAAAAAAATAAAAATAGGAGCAATGAAATTTAAAATATCAGGAATAAAAGAGATAGATCGTAGAGTTATTGTTCATCATTATAAAAAATGTTCTGCCAGTAAATGTGGCAACTTAATAAAATGACTAAATTCCTTAAAAAGCACAGTGTACCTAAACTGGCACCAGAAAAAATACAAAACTGAATCACCTTATATCTATTAAAGGAATAAAATTTATAACAAAAAATTTTCCCACAAAGAAAACCTAAGGCCCATATGAAATTACTGTTGATTCTATCAATCATTTAAGAAAGAGTTAGTTATATCTGTGTCTAAATACCATGTCACTGGTATTTTTTCTAATGAATACATTTATTTATAGTCTTATAAAAAATAAGATGGTTTTCAGTCTTGCTCAAAATTGCATTTTACTGTTTTTTGTTTTTTTTTTCTTTTTTGGAGACAGAGTCTCACTGTCCCCCTGGCTAGAATGCAGTGGCGAGACAGAGTCTCACTCTGTTGCCTGGGCTAGAGTACCATGGCATCAGCCTAGCTTTCAGTAACCTCAAACTCCTGGGCTCAAGTGATCCTCTTGCCTCAGCCTCCTGAGTAGCTGGGACTACAGAAACACACCACCACACCTGGCTAATTTTTCTATTTTTAGTAGAGACCTTGAACTCAAGAGCTCAAGCCATCCTCCCACATTGGCCTCTGAGAGTGCTAGGATTACAGGCATGAGCCACTGCACCTGGCCTGCATTTTATTATTCTAGATTTGAAACAGTTGACAATTGATGCACCTTAATACACCAGAATATATTTTCAAACTTTTTACTATGGAAAATTACAAACATATTTAAAAGTCAGAATAGTATCATGAATCTTCATATATTCCTCACACAACTCCAATAATTATTTACTTATAGTCAGTTTGGTTTGATTTTTACTCACAACTACTTCTCTTCCTCATATTATTGTGGAACAAATCCCTGACATGGGTCATTTTATTCATAAATATTTTGATTTATAATTCTGAAAGATAGGGCTTTAAAAAGTAGCCCAGGCTGGGCGCGTAGCTCACCTCTGTAATCCTAGCACTCTGGGAGACCGAGGAGGGTGGATCGTTTGAGCTCAGGAGTTTGAGACCAGCCTGAGCAAGAGTGAGACCCCATCTCTACTAAAAAAAAAAATAGAAAGAAATTATCTAGACAACTTAAAATATATAGAAAAAATTAGCTGGGCATGGTGGCGCATGCCTGTAGTCCCAGCTACTTGGAAGGCTGAGGCAGGATTGCTTGAGCCCAGGAGTTTGAGGTTGCTGAGAGCTAGGCTGATGCCACAGCACTCTAGCCCAGGCAACAGAGTGAGACTCTGTCTCAAAAAAAAAAAAAAAAAAAAAAAATTAGCCCAATTCCATGATCCCATCTAAAAATGTGAAATAATTTCTTAATATCCAAGTTATTTTTTATATTTTCAATTATCTGATTGATCATATATTCACAGTTTTCTGAATAGAGATCCAAATAACATATGCATATTGTATTTACTTGATATATATCCAAAGTCCCTTTTCAATGCTGCCCCTCCATTTGTTCTTTTCTACAATTTATGTTCAGAAGAAAACAAGTCATTTCTCCTATAAAGTTTCCACAGTTTGGATTTCATAGAGTATATCCCTAACGTGTCATTTATCGTGTTCATCTGTCTTCTTTCTTCTCTCTTTCCTGAAAATTGATAGATATATTTGAAGCCTTGACTTGGATTTAGACTTGATTTTTTTGAGACAATTTATTTGGTAAGACTATTTATATTCTTTCATGAGGAAATATGTCAAGTCGAGTTGTCCTCCTTTTTGTGATCTTTAGTAACAACTGGAGATCAATGCCTAGATGTACTAGTTCTTTCAGAATTGCAAATTGTTGATATTCTAGTTCTGTAATTCCTTTTTAATTTATTAGCTGGACTATTACTATAAAGACACAGCTCTCTGAAATATCTGTTTGCCTGTTGCTGCAGTTTGTACAGGAAAGTCTGAATAGGTGCTGGTTCTCCCCTTTTATTTATCAGTTTTCAATAGCATCCTCTAACATTTGCTGATAAAACATTTATTATTTTTAGCATCATTGTGAACTCATGGATCTAAATATCTGATATGTTTCAATCCACGAGAGTTATTATTCTTGTTGATTCTCAAATTGTCTCAGTTTTAACCAATGGAAGCTTCTTCAAATTTACTTTTGATTTCTTTTTGAAATGATGAATTTCTTCTATTTGGGTGACAAGATTGTTCTGGGCCCATTTTGTACAATTCCTACAATCTTCCATTTCTTCTGAGTCCTGGTTCTTTTTAGCAGGAAATGGTAGTTAAAGAATACAATCCGGCCACCAAGAGTTCTCATTACCACTATGTAGTTTGTTTCTTGGTGGTTTTTGTTCTGTTTTTGTCAATAGGACTAGGAAATCTATTTTTTTTAATGATAAAATATACCATAAGCTCCAACTGGCACTTCCAAATCAAATTTATGACTACAGGGTTTTTATATAACCTCTTCTATCAATATCTTTCTCCCCTCTATCCTTGTGGAGAATCCCAGTTACTAGTTCTTTTCAATCAATGTCTCTGCAGTAATTGTAGTTGTCTCAAAACTCATTCTCTAATAGATTCCCCGGGAAGGGCTCCTGGGACAATATTTCCTGAGCTCTCACATGTTCATAGCAATTTGAGACCTTTACACTTGAAAGTCAGTTTGACTTGATATAAATTTCTTTCCTAGAACATCTTAATATACTATGTCCCTGTCATCTAGCATAAAATATTGCTGTTAAACAGGTGAACTTGTTTGCAAAGTGATACCAGCAGCATTTTTATTTTCCTAACAATCCCTTGGAAGCTGAAAGAATTTATGGGTGGGATGTTAACTAAAAAGATACCAACAGAGAAACCTAAGGAAAGAACCACAAGGTTTTGCCTCCAGAAGTATTTCAAATATAGGTAATTGCTAAATAGAGCTAAGCCACTCAATGGCTCTCATAAAATCTTGCTCTATCAAGCTCTCTAAAATTTAGTAATCATGAAAATTTCTGTTCACAAAGATGTGGCAGACAGAAAAGAACATTGGACTATCAACTCTCATGAAGTGTTCTATATGAAACAGGTTTTTAAATTCTACTTAAGTAAAGAAGTAGAAACAACTCAAATTAAAAGTAAAGATTAATCTAGACCAAAAGCTAAGATGAGAAAGGAGAAATAAACAAGAAAAAGTTATCTTGTTACAGATTTTATTGTTGTTGCTTCTTTTAATCTTTAAATTCTAGACTTATTTACATGTAAAAATAGAGGCCTTAAATGTAGTAAGCATTACCTTTTAATAAAACAAATATTCCTTTTCTTCATTTTGAATCAATATATATCATCATACTATTTCATGTACATATATATTTACATTCAGAATTTTAAATTCTCATATAATATTCTCAAAACTTTATTAAAGTACATATATATGTACCATTACTAAGCAAATAAGGAGCTTAACTATATATAGCACTGTACCCTAAATTTTTGTTTCAATTTTAAAAACTGGTTTAAACTAGTTCCAATTTAGAACCTCTACTCTGATTTTCACACCACATGTATTTTATACTCACAGTAAGGTAGCAAATTCAGAAAAACGTTTTAAGTGATAGTAGTTCTAATAAAAGAATGGGTCTTCATTTAAACTGTCACAAGCTCTGAGGTACAGATACACAACTTACATTTTGCACTCTTTGGCTGCTCATTCCTGCCTTATGAGGCCATACTAGCAATAAGGTCGAGGCAGGAATTTTGTTAAGGGTGAACGTCTACTAGTTCATTATCTCCCAAGGTGTGTCCACAGAACATTTAACTCCTCAGGAGAAGGATTTTGTGTTTCATTACATTCTAAGTATAGACCTTCGTAGGGCCTTTCAATGTGTTTTTTGACTCTTTAAGGGGAGGCAAAAACTCTCAGAGTTTCTCAAGTACGTTTCACCATAGAACCCTTTACAAGGACCTTGTGCATGACTAGCAACCACAGAATAAGTCAGATGAACACCCTAGTAGGGTTCAGGTGTCACAGGACAAAGAATCAGGAGCACTACAAGAGGGAAGAACCAGGTGCACAAACGTACTTCCACGCAGGTGATGGAAGTCAAGAATTCAGAGGTGCAGGCCAGTGAGCATGGGCCTTGGGACCTGATACCGAGGGACCAGTTGCAAGGCAGTGCTCCACCGAAGTGCAAAAGCTGTGTTGAACACTGCAACCTGAGATGGACACATTGATGTTCAGATCTAGAGAGATCAGGAACATAACAGAAAGCAAAAAAGACACATTTTATCTTCTTGGCTAAAAACCTAAGAACACTCACTCCCAAGCATGATCTTTGAACCTCACCCCTCCTGGGCTCAGATGCCCAGCCCTGGTTTCCTGCTTCCTTGTGTCCTTAATGGTCACAGCAGAGGCCGTGGCAGGACAAGCACAGCTGTGGGAGGGCAGGGCACAAAGCCAAGGTGCACGGAGCACAGTGAGTGTTAGGATCCCTGGTCTCGGGATTTCAAAGCAGTGTGTCTCAAACTTGAACACGCGTGTGGATCAGCCAGGGATCTTGTTATAATGAAATTCTTACGCAGTGGGTCTGGGGTGGGGTCTGAGATTTTACATTTCTAAAAATTTCCAGGTGGTACCAATGCAGCTGCTCTGTGGACTACACTTTGAGAAGCAAGGTTTCAGAGCACCGAAAGGGAACTTTTAAACCCAAACTTCACAGTTCACTTCAATTAAGAGTCCACACCCATCCTTGTATATTAGACTTTAGTCTTGGTTATTGTCTCAAGCATCAATTTGACCTCTACATTGCCAAATACAATGGTCTTACTTAGCCTATCAGCAATATTTTACCGTAATGATGGCTATTTTCCTCATAGAAATATTTTTCTTTAACTTGGCTTCCAGGACAACACACATGCTTCAGTTTTCTCCTTCTCTGGTTCCTACCCATCTCCCCAATCTCTTAAAGTTGAAATTCTTCCAGACTCAGTACTTGGACCTCTTATCTTCTGTGTCTGTTCTGATAATTCTCTCAGGGTTCATGGGTTTGGATGGCATCTATGCCCTGTTGATTAGTCCTAACCCTCCACTTCAGTGGGGAGATCTCCCCTGAATTTCAGCTTTGCATATGCAGCAAACTATGCAGCATCTACACATGGACTTCAAATATACATGTCAACATGTTCTTTCTTCATAAACTTGCTCTAGCCAAACCCTTTCCATCTCAGTTATCTAAGTTGCTTGGGTCAAAAACCTCAGAAACATTCTTAATTCTTTACTTTGTTTCACACTCACCTCCAACTCATGGGAAAATCCTCTGGCATCTACCTTACAAACATGTCCAACATCTGTTCACTTTGTACCACATCCACTGCCACCACCAACTCTCACCCTAATTATGTTGTTGTCTCCTAAGGGGTCTTCTTGTAGGAGCCTCCATATAATTGCTTCTCACAGCAGCAGCCAACGTGATCCTGCTATCACATAAGGCAAATTATTATACTTTATTTCACTGCTCAAAACTCTTCAATGGCTTCCCAATCTGATTCAGGATCAACATCCTTACAACAGCCGACAAGGACCTGCAAGACCTATTCCCCCTTTACCTCCCTATCTCCTACCTGTCTCCCCTCCCCATTCTCACTGTTCTGGTTACACCGTCTTTCTAGCCACTCCCTGGTCTCACTCTCACCTCAGGGCCTTTGCACCTGCTGCCTAGAACCGTAATATTCTTACTGTTAAAAGAAAAAAACATCAGGAAAATTAAATTTAGCAGAGTTTATTTGAGCAAGAAATGATTCCTAAATCACTCAAGCAGAAGAGGATTAGAGCAGCCAGCCGCATGAGCGCTGAGTGTCAGCAGCAAGCTTTCCAGGCGGAGCACAGAAGCCAAGTAGCGAAATCACCCGATGGGGTTGGCTTCTGCCTAGTTCCGGTGTGATGAGAGCTGTTGGCTGCCTGTGGTTGGCTGAAGCTTGGCTGTTTGCGATTAACTAAAACCCAGCTATTTGTTAGAAAAAATATACTCCTCAGTTAAGTTTCAGTTTGTTACACAGGAACTCGAAGTCCGGAAACAGCCTCAAGCTAATGGCCTCCCGTTTGTTTAATACTCCGGTGTTTGCAGGCTGCCTTCCTGCCACGTTCTGGTCTTTCCTCAGTAACACCTTTGCAGAGAGGATTTTGCCAACTTTCTTATTTAACGTGTATCCCTAGCAGACACTGTCTATTCCCCTTTCCAGATGTATTTTTCCTCCTACCTCATGTCGTCATCTGATGTACTATCCATTTTACTCACTTACTGTGTTTATTGTCGAAACATTAACCAAACGGAAGACAGTGAGAGGAACAGTGGCCCTTCCTCCCCTGCCCTGACCCTTTCTTAGGTCTTCAACCATGGGGTGTAGGAGGAAAGTATCACAAGATTTACCAGGAAAGATAAGTCTCCACTTTGACTTTCCCTTGTGACCCTTCCAATAAGCACACAGACTACATTTATATTGAATAACGTATTAAGGGAACAGATGAGAATAAAACTTACTAATATGGGAATGCTATCCAGGTTCACCACATCTTAAAAGTTCCCAAGAGTTGGGTCCTTTGTCCTAACTTCCTTTATTAGGAAGAGAATGGATACCTTCAATGCCTTCTTGCTAACGAAGTCCAAGCATACTGTTCAGGAAACTCTCATACATCAAACTCTTGAGTGAAAACTAAGATAAAGTTCTGAGGATGTGTAGTACTGGAGATCAGCACCATTCCTGAAACCAGGAAGGCAGTACCCTAATGACTGTGGTCTGTGGGCACCACCAATAATTTAGGGGTGAGGATTGACCATTAATAATGGAACACACTCAGTCAACAGTGTTATAGTCACCATTATCTTTAAGATCCTTAAGTGAAATCTCCATGTGGGATTCATCTTAGTGTCCCCATTGTTCAGGTCTTGCTGTGGGGCCTGGATGAGCCTTGCTGGGACTCTGCCCTGTGGAACCTGTGACCAAAAAGAGGACCTAAGAGAATGAGGTAAAAAATAGAGATGTTTATATGTGGTAGAAAGGAGGGTCCATGAATCCTTGAGAATCAACATTATAGCAGGGACAGCACTGCTAAATGTGAGACTGAAAAGTGAAATGAGATGAGTTTATAAATGGGAAAAGACATCTTGGGATCATGAACTGATGAAGGAGTCATCAGCAGATTGGATCAAGACAAGAGCCTCGGAACTAAATCTTGAGCATTGCAAAGTTGATGGCATCTTATTTTTAATGTGGTGCCCATAAATGGCACCAGGCAAAGTATGTAAGATGATAGGTGTGCTCCAGAAAAAAAGCAACAGAAAAGGCAGAGCAAAAACAATATTAAATAAGTAATACAAAAACAATCTTGCTATCCATCAGTATGAGTTTTGAGGTGAATTTCATGTTTGCAATGGAGTTGAAAGAGATTTTGCTTCTCAAAGACCAGCAGTGACATTGCCTCGGAGCTGTTTCAACATGTAGAGTCTCAGCCCTAGACCTTCAGAATCAAAATCTAGATTTTAACAGAAACCCTTTGCTACTCACAAGAGCATTAATGCACTTGAAGTATTACTATAAATCCCTATTCCTCCACTTTGCACATTGTAGTCACCTGGGGATATTTTAAAACTTCAGATGTTTGAGTCACACCTTGGAGCAATCAAGATCTCTGTGGAGGGTGTGGTCAGAGGAGGCAAGATCCAGATATCAGTATTTTTTCAAGTTTCCCATATGAATCCAATATGCAGACAAGTTTGAGAACTGCTGGTCTAAATACAAAAAAATTACTGGGGAGAGAAAGAAAAAGAGACTACCTATAGAGGGAACAAATTTGTCTTGTGATCTTCAAGTGCAAGAAACAATAACACTGCTTTGTTCTTTTCTAATTCCATGAGCTCTCCCCAGCCCACTGGAGTCTGCAGGAAATTCTGCCCTGGTCCTGCAGGGAAGCTTCCTCATATCCATGTCTACATTTTTATCATCCATACCATATCGAAAGAACATATACCACGTGACGCCAATTTTGTTAGGTTCTGAAATAAGCTAAAGGAATCTATGATGATAAAAGTCAGAAAGTATCACTGGTATATGTGAGTGGGGTGGGGGTTGGCAGAAAAGGGTCACAAGGATACTTACTGGGATAATGGAAATACACTCATGAAATTAAACAAGTAGTTTATATGCTTTACTGTGTGCAAACTGCACTTCAATAAAAACATATGTATAACTATTGGAAAAAAAAAAAAACCTGTCAGGACAGCCATATAGCCAGATGGAAGATACCAATACCAGGATACAGTTCACATGAATCTAAGAACCTAAAGAAAATTAAACCATAAAATGGCTAATAGAGAACATACTAGAATCTATTGCCACTTTAGAGCAGGGAAGGCCTTTCAGTCATTCAAGTTTACAGTCAAAAAGAGAAAGATAAAAACAGTCACACATTTGTTCTTACTGAGATCTTTCCTCTGCTTAGAATTGCAAGCAGTGCTTTGTCATCCCAGAGTGTTTAGCTTGCTTTCGAGTCTGGCAGATCATGAATTAGAATCGTGCCATTATATTAAAACCTAAAGGTGACCCAGGTGATGAAAGGGGAACTGAAGAGGAAAGGGCTGAAATGAGCTGCTGAATAATTTTCAGACTAAAATCACTATGTCTCAGCAAGGCAGGATGAAGTTCCAGGTTGCAGAAGTCACTACAGTCCCACCCTAGCTGGAGGGATAACATTATCAGGAGACATCTGTGGTGCAGATGAAGGGACAGACTGTGCCCTCAAGGCACCACATTCTAGTGAGAGGATGGGGAGGCCAGAAAAGCTATCACATGGTTTTTCAACCCTCATAGTGATCTCAGGCATTTTAATTTAAAGAATATGATTTCAAGCTATCAACCTGGAAAAAAAGACAACCTCACTGTTAGTGAGGTAAAGATAAATGAACATTTTTATACGTTTGCCTGGTATAAACTGATGCCACTGTCCTGAATGACTGGTAAAAGTTGGGCATCATTTTTGAAAGTCTAAAAAAATTTCTGACGCTTTGACCCAGCAATCGTATTCTTAGAAATTTACTATAAGCTTATTTATTAATAAAAGGACAGCTGCAAAGATTTAGCAAGAAGGATATATTTCAGCATTGTTTATAATATCAAAAAAATTGGAAACAACAGTTTAAATAAAACATAGTATTTCCATATAACAGAATGCTAAAAGTCATTAAAATACTATATGTGATTATTTATTGACATCGATTAATGCTTACAATAAAATGAAACAAAGAATGCATATCAGTACTTACAGCCTGATCTCATTTATGTGTTCATAGATACATACATGCATGTATACATACACATCCATAAGGCACTCAGCCAATTTTTTTTTTTTTTTTTCAGAGACAGTCTTGCTCTTTGCCCAGGGTAGAGTGCTGTGGCGTCAGCCTAATTCACAGCAACCTCAAACTCCTGGGCTCAATTGATCCTCCTGCCTTAGCCTCCTGAGTAGCTGGGACTACAGGCATGTGCCCCCATGTCCATCTAATTTTTTTATTTTTTTGTAGAGAGGGGGTCTTGCTATGTTATTCAGATTGGTCTCAAACTCCTGGCCTCAAGTGATCCTCCCACCTTGGCTTCCCAAAGTGTTGGGATTACAGGCTTGAGCCGTGCCACCCAACCTCAATGCATTTCTGAAAGCTGCCTGTCAGTGGTCAGACATACAGATTCATAGGTGATGGTTATTTGTTGAGTTCTACTGTATTCTACGTGTATATTTCTTGTGTAATAAGGTTAACACTATAAAAAAGTAAAATTCTGAGCCAGCAAAATTATCTAGTGTATATAAAATATGAATTCATAATCAGGAAGAAATAAATGACTGTTGTTACAACAGAAGCATAAGTCTGGCTCTGAGCTCCCAGGCAGCCAAATCATAGAGGGAAAGAACCAGCTTTTTAATTTATCATTCCCACAAAGATTAAAATGTATCATCTCCAAGGGAAGGAAAATCCTAAATGGAATATCTCAAATGGAGGTGCGTTTCATATCAATTTTATATCTTTACCTCTAGGCTTTGTCTGCTTTTTTTGTCTTTTCAGTAAGAGGAATATGGTGTTGAATTTTTGTTTTAAATATTTTAGAAACATGGGAACAGCATCTATTCTAACTAAAAACAAATCATGTATAACAAATGGCTAATATTAAGAGATTTTCACATATATTGGTACAAGAGGTACTATTTCTAACTTTAACAGAGTTTATCTCCAGCAATCAGAAAGGTACATGCTATTTTTAACTTATTTTGTCTTTACTGTTCCATTACCTTGCTGCTTGCCTCTCTAACTACTTTCTCTTTTCTTTTTATAACGACATCAGCAGTTAGGAACTAAATCAGTTCCTCTTAACGTGATTTGAAGGGCCAGGTAAATAAACCCATTTCCTACCTTCAGCAAGCAAATGTCATCTGGATGGCAATCTTTTTTACCACCCGCTTTCATCATTCCTGGTTCAACTTGCAGCTTCATAAAATGTGGAAAATATTTTGATTTAGGTTTTTTCCAATTTGGTAGAGAGTTTTATAATTTCATAATCAGAGCAGATAGCCATTTAACTCCAGATTTCTTCTTTTGCTGTCTTGTTGAAAATATTTTAGCACTTGGGCTTTGACAGAACAGCATTAGTTTGTATTCCTTTTTCCTACCATCCAAACTGGGTTTTTCTTCAAAGTGCAGTCTTATAAATAGCGCCTCATTACAGGAAGTCAGCACCTGCTCTGGCTGGCGCAACATTGACAAGTTTGCAACGTGACAAACTACCCTCACCTGAATTTCCCAAACATGTCACTGTGAACCTCCACGTCTATCCAAGATTCGAAATTATGTCTGTGACTTTAAAAACAACAACGATCCTTAAGGACAGCTTTTATTTTCCAACCTCCAGGCCTTTTCTTCCCAGCCTAATTATTCCCTGGACCCACCTGACAAGATGCAGTGAGAATAAAATGAAATTCCAATCATCTTCACATTCATGACTGTAAACATGCTCTAGAGAGATCTGCAGGTGTCTGTAGGACATTTGATAAGTGTTTTATAAATCACACACTTATCTATATACATTTTTACATTGGCAAATGTTCTAGCTTTACTATCAGAAACATTATCTTTTCAGCAAGCAAGATAGAATATGAAGTTTGGAAGTAAAATTCCTCTCCAGTCCCCAGCCATGTGGCTTTTGCTGTTACTCCCCAGGGAGACAGAAGTTAACAGGTCTTCTCTAGCCTTTCCGTTCCCCCAAGAAGGTGTGTGCTGAGAAGTTTGGGTTCGTGTTTCCAAGAGTAGGACTGGGAGTGAGAAGAGTCCAAGAAGAAGGTACAGGTTGGACATCCATAATCCCAAAACCTGACATCCAAAATCCCAAACTTTTTGAGCACCAACATGATGCCACAGGTGAAGAATTCTACACCTGACCTCAGATGACAGGTGGCACAACACTCAGTTTATTCGGTGTTGCCAAAGGGACAAAGATCCTCCCAGCCCTCTCCAGCTGCAATGTATCTTTCTGATGGTTTAAAGTACAAAAACTTTGTTTCACATGCAAAACTATTAAAAATATTGCATATCGGGCTATGTGTATAAGGTGTATAGGAAACAAAGATGAATTTCTTGTTCAGACTCAGGTCCCATCCCCAAGATAGCTCATTATGTATATGCAAATATTCCAAAATCCGAAAAAGTCTGAAATCTGAAACACTGGTCCCAAGCATTTTGGATAAGGGATACTCAACCTGTGTAGTGGTACAAATAGGACTGGAGAAGGAGGTGCCAGGGACAACTGGGAGAGGTCAGATGCTGATGGGCAGATAGAACAGGCAGGGCCAGGACCGGGGAGACAGTGACACAGTTTGGAGGCTGCCACTCAGATCCCAAACCAGGAGGGAGTCCAAGGTGTCAGAGATGGACACAAGGCTAGGAAATGGGAGAGGGAGGATAACAGAGGCCACGGCCACAGAGAAGACAGGGGTGGGGAAAGGAACCAAACAAAGGTGTCAGCCAGAAGATTTGCAGAGGTAAACTCTAAGAAAGAGGGGGTTTGGATATTTTGTCCCTATTACCCCTGTTGGTGCACTTTTATGAAACCAAGCATGACAACTCACAGCATGCATTAGTCTGCTAGGGCTGCTATAACAAAGTGTCACAGACTGAGGGGCTTAAACAACACAAGTTTATTTTGTCACCGTTATGGAGGCTGGAAGTCTGAAATCACAGTGTCATCAGGGTTGGCTCCCTCCCAGGCCTCTCCTTGGCTTGCAGATGACAAGATGTCTTCTCCCTGTGTCTTCACATGGTTTTCCTCTGCGAAAGCCTGTGTCCTAATTTTCTCTTCTTATAGAGACACCAGTCAGATTGGATTGTGGCCCAACCTAATGACCTTGTTTTAACTTGATTACCTCCATAAAGACCCCATCTTAAATAGAGGCATATTCTGGGGTCCTGGGGGGTAGGGCTTCAACGTATGAATTTTGAGGGGACTCAATTCAGCCCATAACACAGGGAAGGACTTTGAAAAATATAAATAAGATATAAAATATAAGGAAAGCCCATAAATTCCAAAATTTTCTCTATGGCCTGCTCCTCTTAAGCAGCAATAGAGAAAATCTCTTAAGATGTTCTTCCTGGGGAAGGGAGGTAGTATGTTTGGGCCAAGTTCATTTGCATGACAGTAAAACATGCACTAGCATGGCGGGAGGGTCTTAGCCCTGCCTGTAAAATCATTCAGACTTGGCACACATTTCTAGACATTATCTTACTTCAAGATAATGCTACTGGCTTTTCCAGAGACAAGTGTAAATTCTTGCCCTTCTTTTAAGGAGACTCAAATCTGAAGCTTGTAGGTTGAGTCTTGAGACAGGTGAGCACTGGCTCTCCATAGTCCAACAGAACGACTGCCTGACGTCATCCTGCCAGTCCCAGGTACTTCCCATCACTTTCTTCTCGTTGCATGTTGGACCCTGGGGTTGGGCTCTATTTGTGGACAATCTGGTTAACTGAGAAAGCAAAAACTCTGCTCACTTGGTGCCTCTTTTGCCACGTATTTCAAATTTTCAAGGAGACCAATTTATACCTATGGTAGAATGTGGCCAGTGTTTCTTGTTGAAACATTACTGTTCATGATGTGAATGCACCAAGTGGGGGGGCAGACTCTGCCCAGTACCCCATGGGCGGGGCTGTCATTGGGCTCGCCCGTGACAGCATGCCGATAGCTCCTGTGAGAACATTCCAACATGTCCGTACTAGCGGGCAAGAAGCTAGGGCTCCAAGTCCTCTGTGCTCGCTCCTTGGTATAGACCCCTCACCTGGGTCCTCCTTTCTAGCCCTGGGTGGTCGTCAGTCCCTGAGACAGCAGGAGGCCTCCATGACCTACTTCAGACCTGTGGTCCTCATCAAAGCCCTCCCCTCCACCCACGGTTGATGCAAGAGCCCTGTTGGTTAGCTGTTTTGAAAATCTCTCTTCCTGATAGCCACTTGACACAGTGGATATTTATTTTTTGACTACGGAAATGGAAGGAAACTTGCAGAAAAGCAAACATTTAATTTTAATTCAGCAAATGATTATAGATCACCTAAGGGGTGCAGTGAGTTACCAGGTAATTTGGGAAGCTCTGAAATGAATAAAACCTGGTGTCTGAACTCAAGGAGGTTATGGTCTATATATAAACTGTGGTGGTTAAAGTTGATAGCATTGAGATTTTCATCAACTGTGTTTACTTTCTTAAATTACTCTGATTATAATCTTCCTACTTATGTTGCTACTCGGTGGCCTATTTAGGTTTATTTAGGACCGACTTAATCTGTCCATTCTCTGAACTACCCTCCATGCCTTCCTCTCCTCCAATCCCTTCAAAAGGTAGTGAAGGGTAAATGGACCAGACATGGCTTTTTCTAATCTTATCAGAGCACACTCAGAAGGGGACACAGAGTGCTACCACTGCGCCCGCCCTACCCAGCTCTCAGCAAGCACAACACGCTATTGTCTAACAGTTAGCCTCAGTCTGTCAATTCCCTGTAAACACTGGAGAGTCAAGGTCTGCCTGAGCTCAGCAAGCCGTATCCATGACAACTGTACCTACAGCAGGGTACTTAGCATATGGTTAATAAGAAATATCACCCCACTCACTCCTGTTTTTCAAGAGATCATATGATGAATAATTAAATATCAAACAAATTGAAACATTCATTTTATGCTAAACAATACTACTTCCATGCTACATGCTATCTGTATCTAACTCATACCATTATTTAAAAACAAAACAAAAGGAAGAAAGCAAAGAAAAAAGGAAGAGGGGAAGGAAAAGGAAAACATCCTGCTTGGCTTTGATTTAAAAAAATCTCCAATGACTTTTTCTGAAAGAAAAACATAAAAAAGATGGTC
Source organism: Mirza zaza (assembly GCA_008750895.1). Classification (NCBI taxonomy): domain Eukaryota; kingdom Metazoa; phylum Chordata; class Mammalia; order Primates; family Cheirogaleidae; genus Mirza; species Mirza zaza. The sequence goes on from VSMD01042638.1 coordinate 112,443, forward strand.
TTGATAAATTTATGACATCTTCAACCCATAGCAAAAGTCAGTGGAAATGTTAAAGGTATTGATAAATATCAAAGTATAATATAATAGTGTCATGAAGACACATAATTGAATTGTCGTCATCCCTATTTACTAAGCTTTCTTATGTATTCCTGCTACTTACATAAATATCCTGCCATGGCAAAACATTTTGCAAACATGTGTAAGGAAGAAGGCTGGAAGGATGAGACAGACATAAAAGTGACTGAGTGGTGTCAGGCAGCTTGGTTTTACTTCCATATTATGCTAATTAAGTTAATCATGTAATTCTGGCATTACAGAAATGATTGTCTACCATCACATCATCTCTTTGTACCTAAAAGGAATAATGAGAACACTGAGGAACGACCAGAACATTTCATCCAGCTTTGACCTAGTCCTCATCCTTCTGAACAACCAAATCTTCGTAGAGATGCTGTCCCCATCTCCTGAGATGGCCTCCTCGCAACTTTGTTTGTTTAAGGGGAAACTTGAATTTCTCCTGTATCCTTTGTATCTCCAGCCTATATTCCCGTCATCTTTGACCAAAGCTCAGAGATGGAATAACATTTATGAGAAAAAATTCAGTGACTACAGAGATTTAAATAAGATTTAATTTACTTTGACTGTGGATCCATTGGGACATTTTCTTTTCTTAGCTGCAATGACAGACATTTTGTTGTTGCATTTAATTGATGTTCATTATGAAAATTAATCACACAATTTGGCAAGTGATCTTTTGTAGCCAAAGAAAAAATTTTTGTGCAGCGTGTTAAGTGCATCTCCTGTCATCAAATAATAAATGTCTGGCATATAGCTAGATGTGCAAATATAGCTAGGGACAGTAGTAAGAAAAATGCATGAGAACATTTTGTTTCATGAATAAGTACAGCTCAAAACTTTTAAATCACTCTCCAATGTATTCACGTATTTATAGTCTTGCCTTATATTTAGATTCTTTAGCACTCAATGGAATCTAGTATTGTATTGTGCATTTCTTGCTCGCATACCAAAGATTTTCATAATTCATGTCTTTGCAAAGATCACTCATTATTTACTAGAACCAAATTAGAACTACTGAAATGTTGTAATCTTTATTTTTCTCCTCAATATATTAGTGGGATTATATGTAATACAGAAAGATTAGAGTTGATCATAGTATGTTAAAACCATTGAAAAGACAATTATGGATCCCAAATATGCAGGTTCTGTACATTTCAAGAGAATTACATACCAGAGAATAGACTCTTTTCTCTTTAAGATGTGCACTGTGTTAAACTTAGGGTTGTGTCGAAGCAATAAAAAATGAAGACTTAAAAAAATATTTTCCCGATTTCGGGCTGTCTGCTTCTTAACACTGATGTTCTCACTACTTGAGAAATGGTTAAGATAAGGTGCAAATAATTATTCCAAACATCATTTGAACTGGCAACTGCATTTAAACTCAAATGAAATATATTTTCCACTAGCCAAAGCTCATTTTTCCCCCTTCAGCCAGAAACTAGAAAACTCATTTTTTGAAACTAGAAAAATTAGGGGCTATGTGTGAGGAGGTATGTTTCTGGCAAATGCATTTGACATTGATTGAAATGTTATGGGTTGGAGAATGTGGCTGTGGGTATGAAGACAAGATTAAGACGATATTGTTTTGATAAAGTAGATGATTATGATGAGAGGTGGAGTGTAAGGAAAAAATGAAGACAATTGATATGCTGGGAAAGTGAAAAAACCTGGCTAAACTACTATAAATGTGTAATGGTATCACTAACTCTCCACATTCCCACTCATCTTTCTATATTTTTGACTCTGTTGACTATTCGCCTCTTACAAAGAAAAAAATAAATAACCTGTTGACCTATCTTTCTGGCCACACCTGCCCAGCATCCTGTGTACATTTCTCTTCCTCTGCTTTTCCAATATTTTGGCGTTCCCACCAAGTTCTTCTGACTCTACACACATTTGCTACACACATTTGCTTACTCCACAGATGTACTTACCATCGTGCTATTGATTCAAAGTCTTCATTTTCAGCCCAGGGTGTTCTTATGAGCTTTAGATCATCTACTGGATTTCTCCACATGTGTGTCTCTCAGACACTCCAATCTCAACCTCTAAAGCTCCTCTTCCTGCTCATCTCCGTGGTTCTACATTTTAGCTGGTGATCCTTTCAACAAACCATGTGCTCAAACGAAAACCTTGGACATCATTCACCTTCCTCACCAAATCAATGACCAAGCTCTGCCAGTGTCACCTCCTAAATATTCTAGACTACATCTATTTCTTCCTGCCTCTACCAACATGATCTGAGATTATACCCTCTTTTCTCTTAACTGCATTTTAATAACAATTTTACTTCTTTTCAAATTATATTCCACATATATCTAGAGACGTCTTAATAAATCTTAATAAATCATGAATATATCATAGGATTTTGTTCCATAAAACCCTCATGTCACTTTTCATTGCTTTTAGGATAAAGTCTTAACTCTTTGACATTCCATTTGAAACAGCCTCTCTCGTGACACATAGAATAGTGGTAATTCATTTTATGCTATTAGGATGAAATCTTACTTCCTTGACATTGCTTAAGAGACCCTACTGACCACTCTGTGTCTTTTGTCTTTCACCCTTTCTACCCAACCCTTCAACCATGCTGACTCCTTGCTAAAACTGTCCCTAGCACACAACCTGCATGCCTGTTGTAACCTCTGCCTTGAACCCTTTGCTATTGTCGTAGACTTCTTGACTTTTCCTCGGTAAATTAAATTAATACATTAACATAAATGCATTTGATAAATAAATTCCTTTTCTGGAAAGCCTGCTTTGAACACTCCTCCCCCCAAGATGGACTGAAGTGCACTTCTTCAGTGCTATTATACTCTTATTTTCCCTTCCATAGTATTCATTGACACATTAAGATTGCATATTTAATTCAGTCATGAGAATGGGAATCTTATCAGTACTGTCCATTGCTGTAGTCCTAGCTGTTAGTGCAATGGTTGACTTATCGTAGGCCGACCATAAGTAAATGTGCCTTTTGATAGTTCCGGCTATAAAAACCCACATTTAAACTACTCAACAATAACCAACACTGTTTTCTTTTAACAAGTTCTAGCTTTGTTTTTTATTCCATTTTAAACCACTTCTCTTGTGTCACATAAAATAGTGGTAAACAATTATGTACATTTAGGATAAAGTCCTAATTCCTTGACATTGCTTAAGAGACACTGCTGACCTCTAACTGTGTCTCTTGACTCTCAACCTTTGCAGCCGCCGCCCTTCATCCATGCTGAACTGCTTCCTAAAATGGTCAGGGGTTCCCAGTACATTCGATGACATAGAGTCAGGAGAAAGGACCTGAGTAAAAGGAGAAGGACAGGTGAAAGATGGGACTTTGCATCTGTGACAGACTCATCTCTGAGCTGAGGATGAGGATGGGCTGCTTTATCATTTAGATACATCCGTGGGTTCCTTACAGTATGATACATCTCTATCGTCCTGTAAAGTTTTCTTTAAAGACCAATTACATGAAAGTAATGAGGTCAAGAGCTCATTTTTACACAGGGAGCACACACCAATGCATAGTCTGAGCAAGATATTCTCCATGAATTACCAAATCTAATTTTCCTCCTTCAAAGTCTGGCATTTGTCTAACACCTATTTATTCCTTCTGTCTTGCTACAGCACTGGCCTTGAATTCCTAAGCTAGACTGCTGACTACACAGCTATCACGTGGAGAACAGAGAGGCAGAAAACAACTAGCAAACAGCGAAGGCTGGGGAAGAAGACTACCATCAGAAGCATCTGTCAGGCTAAAAATGGCCATTGGGCCACCACGGAAGTAGGGATCGTGATCTATTAATAGAAAATGCACTCACTGTTTTAAGCACAGTGTGTTCAGATTGCTTGCAGGTACTTCTGATTATCTTTAAAAGATGGCCAAGTTCAGTTCTGTTCTATACAGAGCGACAGCAGAAATAATAGAATATAAATAGAACATTGGAAATTTCCCTTACTAGTACTTTCTTTTATTGCCTTATAAATTGTTTTTCCTATACTAACTCACTGGGGAAAGAGTAATAATCATGCCAAAAATCTTCAAGTAAATAATTAAAAACAACTACAATTTTAATACGTTTTGTTCTGTACATTATTTAATGCTAACTTGGCAGTGAAATTGCTGAGGAAGTGTTGAATTTGTGTCTCCACCAAGCACAGGAATTTCTTTTGATGATGGAAATGCAATAAAAATAAAATCGATCATAATGTTATCTTAAATGGCTTACACCGAGCCCTGAGGATATTGCATCTATGTGTCCTTTTGAAGTGTGCAGTATTTTATTATCTCTATAACCTGTCATGACTAATAAATACCATCAAAAATTTCCTGAATCTATTAAGTTCCTGGACTTATGCTGTTTCAATTGTTTTGATTTTCTAAAAAACTTCAGCTGGAATTTTTTAAAAAAGCTTTAAATTAACACAGGTTTTATAGATGCACAAATGATGCATAATTATCTTACCTGAGTCTTATTCTTTAGTCATCTAATGTGCACCAGCCTAAGGTCAGATGTCAAAGCAAGCAGCCAAGAGCCCACTGCACTGGGGAAGCTTGCTAGGATTCCGAAGTTAGTACTCAGTTGTTTTCATTTGTCATTTGTCTTTGGATTATCTGTAAAATGTAAGAATTGGTTGATTTCCAAAAGATTCACCAAGTTCCTGTCATGTATAAAGCTTGTTTGTGATATTAAGATGGAAAATGCATGGTTGCCCTGCCTTTAAGGAACTTACAGTCTGGTATAATACTGTGCAACATGCTAAATGCAATGGTAGAGTTGTGCACACTAATTTTTACCAGCAAAGATGAAGATTTTTAATAATCCTTGAGAAGGGGAAGAAATCAAAGAAAGCTTCAAGGAAGTGGTGATTCTAGAGCTGAGCATTAAGAGGGAGGCATGAGTTAGCCAGGTTTGAGTAGAAACACAAGGACACAGAAGAGGAAAAGTTGTTCTGTCCTGTTTCTCTTTCCTTTATTTCCCCTTCCTTTCCAACAAATAATATTGAAACTTTTTATGTGCCAGGAGCACCACAACCTGAATGAGGCAAAGTCCAGGGATAAAATGCAATAGAAGCAAAGAGACAGAGTCAAGAAAGGTATGGTGTATGTCTGTAGAAATATACAAAAGTTCAAAAGTAAAAGTTGAAGCTAGCTAAATTTCATGAGAATGTGCCTTGATTTGGGTCTATTTTTGTCCCCTTTTCCCAGGCACACATAGGATCTTTAAGTCTGTAAATTTATATTCTTCAATTTCTGGAAAGAGCCTTTAAATATATCTTAGATGATATTATCTCTTTACATTCCTTATTTCTATTTTTGGAACTCCTATCATACAGCTACTAAATTTTCTGGAACTATTATTTACTATTTTTGTCTTTTATTCTTTTTGTTTCCACTAAAAGTCTTTTGACTCTAATTTCTGAGAAATTTTTCTTAACTTTATTTTTCAATCCATCCACTGAGTTTTTAATATTTGCAACACTTTTAATTTCTAAGAACATTGTTTTTCCTTCTGAATGTCCCTCTGCCCTATTACATCCAGTAACTTCTCCTATTATATCTAGTACCTTATTCTTATTTATATAAACATAAAATTTTCTCTTATTCCTCTGGGGTCATGGTTCCTAGCTCACTTTGGAAGTTTTCATCTTTGTGGCATGCATACATTGTCTGTATTTTCTCCCAAGTTGCTTCTTTCTCTGTGTTGGTATCTCTTTCATGTTAGAGACTTTCCTCAGATGTGTGGTGATCCTTGGCTCTCTGCCATATTTAAGATTGGGGCACTAAAAACTGATGGGAAGTTCTCTACACACAATTAGAACTTGTTAACTATAAATTTCATTTGATGGTGATCTGGCTAGGGCATTGTATTAAGCAATCCCAAATTGTCAGTATGTTTAGGGCTTTTTATAAACACTTTTAGTACTGGCTTTGAGGTTTGGCGTCTTCCCCAAGGAACTGCCTTCTAATCTTCTCCAAAGCCCAGCTCTTAGGTTTAATGTATTCAAAAGGTCTGGGAGTTTTACATAATCTCTCTGAAATGGCTTATAATTTATATTTCTTGGGGTTTATAAGTCAATCAGCATTCTTATTCTGCTTCTAGATTCTAACATTTTATGATTGATTTCTCCTCTTTTATTCCTTTGAATTGGTGAGTTTATGCCTTTAAAAAACTCCTTATGGGCTGGGTGTGGTGGCTCACACCTGTAATCCTAGTGCTCTGGGAGGCTGAGGTGGGAGGATTGTTTGAGCTCAGGAGTTTGAGACCAGTCTGAGCAGGAGCGAGAACCTTTCTCTACTAAAAATAGAAAAAAAAAATAGCTGGCCAACTAAAAATATATAGAAAAAATTTAGCCACATGCCTGTAGTCCCAGCTACTTGGGAGGCTGAGCCAGGAGGATTGCTTGAGCCCAGGAGTTTGAGGTTGCTGTGAGCTAGGCTGATGCCATGGCACTCTAGCCTAGGCAACAGAGTGAGACTCTGTCTCAAAAACAAAAAACGAAACTCTTTATGTTTTTTAATTAGAGTTGCAAGAGGGAGCAATATTTTATAAATAAAGCCTCCCCTTTTGTTGCTTCATCAGCCACAGTTAAGTTCTGCAGCTCACGCTTAAGACATTTATGTGCCCCAGCTTACATACAGACATGTAAATAATCACAGTTCAACTCAGTACATGCTATCATAAAGAAAAGTATCAAATGTGTGGAGCACACAGATAAGAAGTGTGAACTCAACTAGAAAAGTTTAGAATGTCTTTATTTTTTAAATGTTTTAAAAATTTAAAACTTAAAATATAAATTCAAGTTTGACATTTGTTGTAAGATGTGAAAGAAATCTTAACACCATGAGTTTAAATTAGGCAGGTATAGTGGTGGGATTTTTTTTATAAGATTTTTTTCATATTTAAGTCTTCAAAATAATTCCCTTAATTGGGACTAATATTCCATATTACAGATAAGGATAGCGGACCCCAGAGAGGTTTCTTTTAAGAGATTAAAGTTATCTAGCAAGGAATGACAGAACTTGAATTGAAATATTGGTTCCTTTTTCTCCAAAGCCATGTTTCAGGTAATAGAAATATTCAGAGAGTGAATTAAAGGTCTTTATCAGAGGCAACAATGGCATTCCTATTTGCTGGGAAATAGTCACCTCTCAGAGTTTTTGGAAGTGATTATCCAACTTATGTAATACTTATACAAGTTCCATTTTCTTCCCTCAGCTCACTGATAAATATCCCACTTTGTTGTTGGGTTTTTTCCCCTATTTTTCTACTCTTCTACCTATTACAGATAAAGAATAGAGAAAAAAATCCCTTTTTTCGGGAAAGTATGGAAGGAAGCAGAATCAAATCATTTACCTCGCATTAAGAGACTCCTGGATTCATTTTCCACACCCTTTCTGTCCCATGTTTCTAAGGCCTCCAAAGTCTGTCTCTCCTGTATGTTAGCAGGGACAGCCTGGGGGACAGCCTACACATATTCAGGACCTATGGATGCTCCAATGACATATCCACCTGCTCCACCTCCTGCTTCACCTTCCCCTGTGGGGCTTGTCAGCGTTGCTTCATGACCGAGCCATAGTGAGTTCTCCGTACGTTAATTCCTTTCCCTCAGGGGGTCATTGGTTTGGACTCAGGTGACATTAAGTGTACCTCCTGATTTTCTTTAAATTATTGCAGCAATACCATTGATTAGCACTTTACTCATTTATCCCCTCTTTTGTCTTCAATGAGACACTATCTGAGAACCAGCTTTGCTCAGGGAACTAGGATTAGTGTTAGGCAAACAGAAATAACAAAACCTATAATTCTCTGAGTGCTTACTTTGGGCTAGATCCATTCAAAATGTTTTCTATACCTTGTCTCAGTTCTCACATTTCAAACCTCTATAAATTTTCATTTATTGTTGTTATCATTACCCCATTTTACAGATGAGAAACTTTGGGGTACATAGAGATTTAAATAATTTGCTCCAGATCCAGATTACACAGTACCAAGTGGAGCCAGGATTTGAACAAGAACAGTCTAACCTGTGAGCTCTCAACCCCTGCACCGCAGGGCTGGGATCAGCCTTGCTCTTGAGTGGTTCATTGGCTCTTACTCCCTGGAAATCTTAGCTAATATTTCAAACCTGTTTGTGTGTCCCTAGACACTTTACAAACATTCGCCGAGTAGAGACCTTTAGGCCAGCAGAATAGCAATGCAGAAACTAAGAATTTTTAAACCAGTGGATTGATTTTAGGCCAAAGTGCCTTGAGGATAGGAAGCTTCTAGCGCATTTCCAGCCATAACAAACCCACAGGCCAATCCTAACTGGATTGAAGACAGTGTAGTAAGATGTCTTGGCTCCAAGCTGTGGTAGAAAGAGTGAGGATCTAGACTTGGGAGACTGTTCCCATTCTGACTCTTTCCCTTATGAGTTTTGTAACCCTAAATCCAATCATTTACTCTTTCTGCACCTCAGATTTTACATCTGTAAAATGGTGAAACTAACACATGACTACCTACCTACTATTTGAGTATAAAATTAGACGATATATGTAAGAGCTATGCAAACTTCAAAGCACTTGAAAAAGACATAGTCATTCATGGTGTCAATGTGAAAAAAGTAAGTAGCTGAGCTGGAAATTTAATCACGTGTTGAGTCTTGTTTCACCTCTGCAGGAGAGGCATTCACTTGGCTTCCCGGAGACTCTACTTGACTGGTTTTCCTCCTACTTCACAGGTTGTACCTTTACAGGCTCTTTTGCTAATTCCTCTTCATTATCCTGACCTTTTAAAATTGGAGTGTTGCAGGCTCAGCCCTGTGTCCTCTTCTCTTCTCTGTCTCACTCCCTCTCTATGTGATCTCATCCCCTGTTCCGATTTTAAATGTCATGTATATGCTAGTGACTCTCAAAATTATGCCTTCATCTCATCCCTCTCTCCTGAGCTCCAGCCCTGTTTGTGCAGCTGTCAACTCCACATTCCCACCTGGACACCTAACATTCCAACCTCGTGTCCAACAACCAGCTCCCGATCTCCTCCAGCCAACCTCCCCTATTTACAAGTGTCTCTCTCTCCTCACCTTCTGGTTCTTGAGCCCACAGACCTTGGCATCATCCCTGACTCTGCTCTTCCTCTCGTACCTTGCTCCCAATCCATCAGAAAATCCTACTCTACTAAAAACATATCCAGAATCCAACTGTCCCCTGCCACTCCCACTGTCACTTTTCTCCTGGATGGCTGCAACTGTCTTCTAACCGGCCTGCTTGTATCCTTACCCTTAACTGTTTTTTCCTCAATACAGTAGCCAGGGTGATAGTTTTTGTTTGTTTTTTCTTTTTTTTTAAGCTAGAACATGTTATTGACTCCCTTGCTCAGAACTCTCCAATGCCTCTTGGCTCCACTCAGAGTCAAAGCACAAATCCCAGCAGCGGCAGGCAAGGCCCTCCGGCACCTGGCCCCTCTCCCCTCTGTGAACCCTGCTGTGTGTTTCACCTGACTCCCTCGGCTCCAGGCACAGGAGCCTCCTTGCTGTGCCTTGAACACATCAGGCTTTCTCGTGCCCAGAGCTTTCACCCTGCTCTTCCCTCAGCTTGGGAGCTCATCCGGCGTATACCCACGTGGCTAAACCCCTCAGCCTGTTCAAGTCCTTCCTCAACGTCCCCTTCCAATGCAGCCCATGCTGAACCATCCTATCTAAAGTTGTCCTCTTCCCCTGTGCCCTGAGTACCCAGAGCACATTTCACTGTTGTGCTTTCTCCTGAGCTCCGTCACCTTCAAATATACTATGTGGTTTGCTTGTTGTTATGTTTGATGTTTGTTTGTGACTCATCTGTGCTACAGTATAGCTCCACGATGGCACAAAGAGCTTTTGTCTATTTGATTTAATGATGTTTCTCAAAGATCTAGCGCATTGTCTGGCACATGGTGGACACTCAATTAACATCCACTGAAGAAATGAATGAATTTCAAGACATAAGCAACACTATAATGTACCTGAAAGCATTGCATTGAGAAATCGTAGAATAGAAAGAGAGTAGGATTGGATCTACAAAGAAAGGGCTAACATATACTTCCTTAGACAGTTCAAACTCCTGGTTTCCAAACTTGTTCCCCTCCATGTAGCTTCCAGCACTACACATCTAAGAGCCCATCTTCAGCTCACATTTATCAGGAAAACAGGGGGACTTGGGGAGAAAGAACTTCAAAAATCAGAATTTTCTACCATGTTTTATTTTATTTTATTATTGTTATTATTATTTATTATTTTTTTTGTGTCAGAGTCTCACTCTGTTGCCTGGGCTAGAGTGCCATGGCGTCAGCCTAGCTCACAGCAACCTCAAACTCCTGGGCTCAAGCAATCCTCCTGCTTCAGCCTCCCGAGTAGCTGGGACTACAGGCATGCACCACCATGCTCGGCTAATTTTTTCTATATATTTTTAGTTGGCCAATTAATTTCTTTCTATTTTTAGTAGAGATAGTGTCTTGCTCTTGCTCAGGCTGGTTTTGAACTCCTGACCTTGAGTGATCCACCCGCTTCGACCTCCCAGAGAGCTAGGATTACAGGCGTGAGCCACCATGCCCAGCTCCATCTTTTAAAGATTTATTTTTAGTCCTACTTGAAAAAGAAGGCAAAAATCCCCCTGTTTCCCAGGACATTCCCCTTCCCCCGGTACCCCACAACCCACCCACCCATCAGAGCCCCCAACTTCTGGGAGGAGGAGGAAGGGCAGTGATATTTCTTCTTCTTCTTATAAATATTTGAAACTCCTTTCACCAATGCTGACAAAATCCATTATTCCACAGTGAGAGAGAAAATGCCCCCAAATTCAAATGCCTTTTCAGAACATTTGTATTTAATCTAATTGAATCTAATCTAAATTCTAATGAAGTAATCAAGCAATAAATATAAATAGCTGATGTCAGATGCTTCCTATTTCCATAAAAGAACAAGCATAAATGGCTTGGCTCAGGGTACTGCGTATGGGGGTCACTCCAATAAAAGGAAGGGGCACATAGCAGGGAGCTGAAAAAGGCCATGGAAAATGTTTTAATTTAGGCAAAATCACATCTTCATCCCTGTTTACCTTCAGCAAACAGATGTTTTACAGGTTTTTCCTGTGGACAGAGAGAGGGAGCAGTGAATAGTAGACCTGTCCAGTGTCAGTGCTTAAAGACCCCTGCTTCCTCCCCAAGGGAGGACCCAGTGCTGGACCCCTGGGTCTGTTACCCACTACTAGGTCCTTTATTCAACACGGCCATTTAAAAAATATTTAGGTACAAAAGGACTAGTTAGCAAAGTATTTTTGTTCTCAAAACAAAAGAAACAATTAATATTTTGATCAAATAATAATGTCTGGTAAAGTCTGTAAGCTTAGCCAGACAAAGGCACAGAAAGGAACAGCTTGTATAAATACAAGTATCCTTCTACTGAGAGGAATGCATTTCCTACTTAATTTTCCACTCTTTCTGTTGGCTATTTTTCCAAAAGTAATTTTCATTTTATTTTCAAGACTCATAACGATATCTCTCTACTTATAAAAATACTCTCGGGTTAGAATTCTCCCAGTCATCTCCAGCTAAGTGCACGTAGGAGCACATGAAACAGCCCTTTCTTCCTAGGGGGACTAGGAAGAAAGTGTGCTTACAGAAAAACTGGTTTCCATAATCTCCTCCTTGATTCAAAAATACATCTATTTAGGGGCCAACAAAAATAGCAAAGATCATGAGAGATTCTTTTTATCTTTTTTAAAAAACCTTTATCAAGGTATGTTTGACATATTAAAAAACATATTTAACATATACAATTTGATGAGTTTTATCATATGCATACACTTGTGATTCTATCCCCACACTCAGGATAATAAACGTGTCCACCCTGTCCAAAAGTTTCCTTGTGTGCCTCTGCTTTGGGTATGTGTGGAGGGCAACAGGTTGGGAGGGGGATTGTTAAGAACACTTGGCATAAGTTCTTCCCTCTTAGCAAATGTTTAAGTGCACAATATCATGTTGTTAACTATCAGCACTATGTTGTACAGCAGATCTCGAGAGCTTACTTATCTTATATTCTGTGATTCTTCATTGATAGGTTGATTAACACACTGGACATTTATTTTAAGAATATACCATAGAATTCTTCTCCCTTAGGTTTAAAAGCTAAATTTAGACACCAACTTAAAATGGAAGGAGTCATATAGAACATGGATACTGAGAAATACATGTGCTTTCCCCCAAATTTCCTCATGACCTTGAATATGATTATCTTTCTCATGGATACTGCTGAGATTCATATTGTTATTCCCATCTCTTATAGTAATTTCAAGTCTATAAACAACTTTGCCTATTATATCTTAAAATGTTAGAGAGTTGTGTGTTTTCCTGTGATTGTTAGTTCTCTGGACTATTAAATTTACTTTAGCCTCTATTTGATAGTGGTCTAGAAATTGTGAAATTACCTCATGTTGTTAACAGAAGGGGCAGCTTAATCTACAAACGACTTGTTACCACAGGTTTTAAACCCTTAAATATTCATTTGGTATAAATCATGTTTCAAGGCTTGTCTTCTGTATTATTTCCAACTGTATAAAAACAGAATCCATCGGCCACAGAAGCCAGCTTTATAAACTCAGCCCTCAGTGTTTTCCTTCCTTGATTTATCAATTTCTTGGGCTGGGTAACAAGTATGTCCGCATAGCCTGTTCTTGTCCAAACTCAAACGCAGCACTGCAGATGCATTCCAGGGTGTTTGGAAGCCTCACCCTAACATAAGGACTCGTTCTCCTATTGGAGAGAACACTGAGGAACCACAGATGGTTCAGGAACACACAACCGGGCCAAGTTTTAACATTTTAGTGTTGCCACATTGAGTTTTGTTTCCCAGTAATAATGCAGCCAAATATCTTGAAACTCTTGCCCTGCATGGGAGGCTGCTTCTCACTGGTTCTCACTCAGGAGCTAGTCTTTTTTTCATTCATTCGATGGAGGTTAAGTCAATATGGCTGCCTAATCATACTGGGCCCAGACATATCTTACCTCATTTTTAAGTAGAGCTACTTATAGCTCTCAGAATCATAAATAATCAAAAAGCATTTTATATTTTACCAGTTTCTCATAACACCTTTATGAAGTGGGGCGATGCTACTGAGGCGTGCTGTGAATGCAATGGTGGCTGATGTGACGTTTCCAGTCCGCACAGTGAGTCGCAAAATGAGGTCATAAAGGAGAAACCATGGGATCCACCAGAATGTTACTTTTAAAACTGATTATCATTTGTCAAGCTCTAATAAGTCACCATTTAATTCAAGTGCATGCGGCCTGTGCTTTGTCTGTATGACGCTGGGTGGGAGGAGGCTTGGGCTGCCACGAAGCCAGTTTAGGGGAGAGGGGAAAGTTGTCTGTGGAGCCCCAAAGCTTCCACCTCTATCCACAGTGCAAGGGGCTCAAAGAAAGCCTGGAACCCCGTCAGATTCAAGCTCCTCCTTTCTTAAGATATGTACGTTTATGTATTTAAATATTGACTTGCAAGGGAAGATCTGCAGAAAGCTCAGACCATGCCCCGAGGAAGAGAGGGAGCCGCCGAGTGCCGGGACGCGCTGGCTACCATGCTGTCTGCTTCTTGCTGTGTTACATTTTCATGCTCCTTTGGAGCCTTTTCTTCCACACCAAAGACAGTCTCTAAAAATGAAAAGTCAGGTAACGGGAAAATTTGAGTTTTTAGGACCACCTTGCCGTGGTGGTCGGGGATTTCTGCCCGCGTCTGCCGTCAGGTTTGCAGCACCGTTTGGCAGAAGGGACAAAATGCACCTTCACTTCTCGTCGGGCTTCCTTGCAGTCTTGGCTGTGGCGTGCACCGACGCTCTGTCCAGCTTCAGTCGGTCAGTGATGGAGCGGCTGAATCTCGGCCAAAGGACGCAGCACGAAGCAGAAGCGTGCATTCTCACAGGAATGGGAGTCCCCCAGGCACAAGCCAGGGCACCCAGCCAGCCAGGCCCAGGGCAGAGGAGCGCAGCCAGGGCGATGGTGTTGAAGACTCTGAAGGAGTGACCTGATCCACTTCCAAATCTGCACAAACACAAGCACTCCTTAACCCAACACCAATGTGCTAGTTATTTCAGTGGTTTAATTCAGTGCTTTAGTCTACAAGTACATCCAGGGATTTTGCAAACGTGGAGAAACTAAGCGTTCTCTGAAAGCTGAGTCATGACTAGCAAGTGGCTCTTCAATCCTGGGCTGTGACACTCATGGGATTGGGGGCCAGTGAACTTTGTCTTTTCCTTTGTGGCAGCAGTTTCCTCAGAAGAGATCAACACAACTCTTCTGGTTCTATCTTTGTGCTTCAGGTAGAAACCCATTAAAATAGCTCAAGATGGGTGACAGCCTTCTGTTCTGAAATGTCTTTACATGGTGTCTTCGGCGGGTAGTCTGCTTCTTGAAGTGGTAACTCCAGGGTCAGAGACTTTCCATATATTTAAAGTTAAAGCTTTCTGCTAAACACTAGTCATTATCTCCAGTTCCAAACTTCTCTTATTTTATTAACAAAGACCTGAAAAGGTGGAGATGTGGTAAAGTAGTAAGCCATGCTAAATTTCCAGTCTTCTGTGAAGGGCATAATGAATGTGTTGCTATTAGATTTGATATTAATGGATTATTATTAACAATTTTTTTCCAAGGAAGTTGGCAGTATCTGAAACTTGTTCCAGATTCATCAATTGTATCTTCCTTATCTCCAGTAAAAGTTAATGCACATAAATAGATCCCACAGAGCTGGATAAGTAACACATGTTCTCAAGGGGAGCATATTTGACTTTAATCTCAGTGGATTCTTAGAAGCTAGGTTAGCTCATGAGGACATCTAGGTACCCTAATGCTGGTGGACTCAAGAAGCCCTAAGCCCACACTCAAGTCCTCTGCAGAGTATGAAAGTCAGTCCAAAGCCACAGGTAGAGCCTGACCACCAGGGGCAGTGTGCAGAACGTTCCCTCCACTGCAGGGGTAAAAGGAAGAACTAAGCCAGCAGGGACCCCACCCTGAGCAGAGGCAGCATAACCTCAATGCAGGTGTGGGGTCTCATGCCGCAGCTGTCATCTAGCAAAAGCCTCAACCCTTTGAGCTACAAGTAAGGAAGACACAATTCAGCCTATGTCAAAAAGAGGATTTATTGACTCATGGGCAGGGGAAGAATAGGGTTTGGCTGGCAGAAGCAGGGGCTCGTGCCTTCGGACTGAGTCTCTCCTGCTGCCTTCTCCTGCAGACGGAAGCGCACTCGTGGTCTGGGCTTTCCTGCCTGTGCATCACTGCCAACCGGGAAAGGAAAAAGATATCTCCTGGCTTCCTCTAAAAAACCCTAGGGGATACTTTTAATAGGGCCAATGAGTATTTGCATCGGTTATTGCGGCGGGGGCTGAAGGACAGCGAGGGCTCCGTGTGTGCTGTCAGGATCAGCATGAGGTGTGCGCACCTGCACACTGGGCTAGCGCCTGCGCCTCTGTGCACACTCATTTTCTGGAATCCTCTGAATCAGATCATCAATCTTGTGCCTGAGGGTGAAGTTGGGGGAGTGGAAGAGAAGGGGAGGACCCAAAATAAATTTTTCATGCTTCCTAGAGAACAATATGTACCAGATTCAAAAATAATGATTCTTCTTTCCCTCCCTCCCTCCCTCCCTCCCTCCCTCCCTCCCTCCCTTCCTTCCTTCCTTCCTTCCTTCCTTCCTTTCTCCTGTCCTTTTCCTTCCTTTCCCTCCCTTCCTTCCCTACTTTCATGCCTTCCTTCCTTCCGTCTTTTCCTCCTTCCTTTTTACTTTTTTATATAGGAAAAAATTTACACATTTTTAAATTCTCTTTATCAGAGATTTTAGAGCATGTCTGAGATTTGAGGGGTCTTGAAATGGGGTGATACTGAGCCCCCTTCCAGGTCTCCTGTCCTCATACACTGGTCCTGATACAGCCCTGCGGTGAGTGATCAGCACAGCATCCAGCACCTTAGTTTCCTCCATGGGTCATAATTGTCATTAGTTTTTGTGGAGTTTTTTTATTAAGTTGATACTTGATTAGCTCTTCATGTACACTATAAATGTCAAAGACTGAGTTTCTTTACTCAGACTTGATTAAAAATTTCATTTTACTTGAGAACTATTAAAGCTAAAATGGACCTTAGAAGCTTACAGGTAAAAAAAAAAAAAAATGAGGCTCAGAAACATGTCCTAGATCACACTTAATTGAGAGACAAGACCAGAACTCAAGGTCTTCTGGCTCTCAATTCAATATCACGGACATTGTTGCTGTTTCATGGAGCCTGTGCCTTATCCGTGCAAAGGGTAAGCACTGCAATTTAAAAGCAAAACTCTCACAAGGTACATATGCTACATATTTAATGATTTGTATAATTATTTCACTATATGGTAAACAGGCATAAAGAAAAAGCAGTATTTAGAGAATATTACTATTTATAGTATTGCTGTGTGGTCAAACCAAACATTTCTGATTCTGTATTGGTTTCCTCTTGCAGTTGCAATAGATTACTAAGAAACTAGTAGCCTAAAAGAATACAAATCTATTACCTTACAGTTCTGGAGGTCAGAAGCCCTATAGTGAAGGTATTGGCAGGGCTGAGCTCCTTTGGGAAGCTCTAGAGGAGAATCAACCCTTTTTTTCTCTGGTTTCTAGAGGCCACCCTCGTTCCCGGATATGTGGACCCACGTCTCTCAGATGCATGCAGCCTGCGTCACAGCTCCTTCCCTGACTGGGATCCTCCAGCTCCCTCCGTAACAAGGGCTTCTGGGATTAGACTGAGCCCACCCAGGTAATCCAGCATCTCCCATCTCAAGATCCTCAACATATTCACATAAGATATCCACAGCCTCCAGGGATTGTATACGGACATCTTTGGAGGCCATTATTCTGCCTACCACAAGGGTCATCTGGGAATAAACTGAGAGAAATTCAGAAAAGGAGAAGCTTCCCCAATGTCCCTTGGAAGCTCCTGGATTTGTAACCCAGACCTCATAGGAAGGCCCCAGTCAGAAAGCTCAGGTGGTAGAGACCTGCCCCTCTCCTCACTCACCTGACACCCAATCCACACTAGTCTGCTGGGTGGGCTCTCATGGAGGTCTTCCCGAGACACAGGGATGAGTGGAAAGAGGGCTCCTATGGCAGAAATCTCTGCGTGGGATTTAGGAGAAAGTTAAGGACAAGTAACCAGATGTGCACAGGACAAATGTCAACAAGCCAAGCACCTGCCCTGGGGTTTGTACAAGCTGAGGAGGATGAGGACATGTTCCTCTTGAAGGTGAGGACCAGGAGGGCAATGGGAGACGCTGGTCGGTAGAAGGTGGGTTTGCTACAAGGTCATTATCTCAGAAAATGAGGGCGCCCTTGCTCTCTACACTATGCTCTTGCATTGCCCACTCATTTCTCATTTAGTGCATCTACTAATAGCTAGCTTCACTTCACCCTTTTTCGGGTTTGGGGGTTTATCTTTTTGTTTGTTCATGTTACTTATTATAGCAGAATATTTTCTATCGAGGGCTAAGATAAAACCAGCTGTGCTTTTTAGGCTGTACATGCAAACAGAAATGCATGCTGCCACCACTGGCCAGGTGACTTGGAGGATTGGGGAATGATGCCCAGGGGGCAGGCCACAGGCTGAGGTGGCAGCAGGTGCAGGCGCTCTTTACCTTCCTTATGTTTCCTGGGTCAATATGGCATCGAAGCACAATGACAGAGATAAAATACCACTCTTTTGGGGGTGGGGGAGATAAATGTTTTTAATGTGGCATCACATTAAATAGGCATTCTGCTAATTCTCTAAGAAGTTTTAGGAGAAGATATTTTTAAATACTGTGTTTGTCCAAAGTATTGATGGGCAAATCCAGGTGCAGAGATTTGTCACGCCAGTAGGATGAAGAGGCAGACAGTACTCTGTCCTCAAAGGTATCGTAGGTCAGGTGGTTCCTTAGTCACTTCTGTCCAGGAGTCTTTCCCGTGGTGAACAGGAGGTTAAGAAAATGGAGTGGAGCCTGAGCATGTCCTTCAGGGGACAAAAGGACAGGGTCTATCTGGTTAAGATATTAATATGTCCACATGTCACAGAAAAATTCTGCCTCCCACAGACAGAAGTCCTCTGGTTACTAGATGTGGACACCACTCTCCATTCAAGCCCCATAGCAAGCTTGCCGTGTTCTGAATCCACACTCAGACAATAGTCTCTAACTTCACCTCCCCTGGGATTGTGCCTGACACAGACCTGTCCACATGACGTCTATGACTTTTGGGCAGTCTTGTAAGCAAGGGTAAGCCCAGGCCGCCTGGGACACTACCAACCTTGGCAGTGCTAAGCTTGGGAGAATGAAGGTGTCCCCTGGTCAGCACCACTGTGTGGGCACCTCTTTGAGCAATTCGTATTTGTTTTTTTGTTTCTTTATGCTTTTTTTTTTTTTTAAGAACGTCTACACTGTTGTTCACACCTCCAGAAAGAGGGAGTTACAGAGCATAGAACAGGGGAGAGTCTGCCTGACTGTCCACGTGTTCCTTATTTACATGTAGCCTGTCGGGGTCCCAGTATATTCCCAAGGCCTGCGGGGCAGGAGCCAAACTGGATATCTCAGTATCCTATAGCCATGAAGCAGCTGGAGAGCTCCATAGTTTCTGCCTCTGTCTCAGATAAACCACTGTAACCTGATAGTTTTCCAGACTGTGACACTGAACATCCGCAGGCCACCCTGCTGAATTCCTCCCCATAGAGAAAAGCCAGAAGCAGAGGCTTCCCAAGGAGCCCGATGCTTGCTGCCGCCCTGACCCTACGGGAAATTTGTCTCTGTGGCCCTGCATGGCCTTTTAGGAACCTCTTTGCCATCCCTGTCTCCTCGCTGCTGCCTCACGTACTCCTGCCACCTCTGGCAGTTCAGAATCCCCGCCTTTTCCAACACAGGGCCGTTCTCCAATTGCAAACGCCCGCAGCTTCATCCGGGCTGCTTCCTCAACATGCCTCCAGTCCTCGGGAGTCTGATCAGCCAGCTCACTTCTGAAAATCTGCTGGAACTCAGTAAGTTAGTATTTGTAATATCTCAACAAAGAAACTGGTTAACTTGAAGAAGCATCCTGTATAATTCACAGACTGAACATTTCAGCAATATGGCATCATTTGTCCACAGCACCTTTTTAGGGAGGACTCAGACCAGGTGTGTGAGGTGGATGGTGAGGACAAGGTATGTGTCTGGATGAGTAGATGCTGGGAACAGTGCAGAAACCCGCTTCTCTCCCTCAGTTGGCTCACTAAGTGACAGGTGCAGTTATTTTTAACCGAGTCCACACCGTGGGCCTCCATGGCAGCTGACGCTGTCCATCTTGACCAGCTGTCTACACTTCATGAACCCAACAAGGACACTTTTCAGTTCACCAACTTTGCCATTTATAGAATAAAGCACTAGCCACTCCAGGACACTCCTGGAAAATGCATGGAGATAAAATCCGCTGTTCCCTACTGACAATTGGCAAGTTCAATGATTGGTTTCTGCAATAGAACTTTCCATGGTAATGGAAACGTTCTATATCTGCTCTGTCCGATGCAGCAGCCACTAGCTACCGAGCATTTGAAATGTGGCTAATGCCACTGAAGAACTACATTTTTAATTGTATTTTATGTTAATTAATTCAAATTTAAATAGTCACATGTGGCTAGCAGCTATCATATTGTACAGTGCACGGACAGTGTGATTTGGTTTATGGCAATAAAATCTATGGTAATAGCTACAAAACTGAATGTAATTACTTAAGATTCATCCTTTGGTCAATCCTCTGTATATCTGGGATGTTCTATTATTTCTAATCAAAGAAGGAGTGTAATAGGGCTTGATAAATTTAGCCATTTTAATCAAATACTTTGCACTTTGTGCTCATATTTGGATAAGTAAAGATTATAGCTGTAAATTATATAATATCTTAAGCTAACATAAATTCCGATGGAAATATAAGGACACTGCCTTTTCCATATATGAGGTTAATGAAATACTAATACTATCTTTTACATTTATTTGAGAAGATAAATGTAAGAAAGAAGATAAACGTAAGAAAATAAAGAAAAGGAAAAGGTCTCAGAAAATGTGATGTTTGGAATATTTCAAAATTAGAAATTTCAGTAGGAGAAAAAAAAATTATTCAATCACAACTACTTCTAAAAACATGAAAGTTAAGAATGCAAATCCCTGAATCGCTAAAAATGTTTTATTCAATCAGTACGTTAGTGAAATTTGTATTTCCCTAGCAACAAAGCCACAGATATTTTTTTCCTTCTGCTACAGTGAAATAATACCAACAACGATGAGCATTTATTGAGCACTTGCTGTGGGTCGGATGCTATTCTTTGCAATTTATAGGTATCGACTCCTTTTACCCTTATGAGAACACCATAATGTTGCTTACTATTGTTACGTTTTATAGTTGTATAAACTGAGAGAGAAGTTGGGTACATTTACCAAGGTTGTAGAGAGACAACTAGTGAAGAAAGAGGTGTCCAATTTTGTGACTCCATTCACAGGTGCTAACATATATATTTAGCACCTGTTATCTGATTATGATGGCACTAAGCCAGAGAATATAAAACTGAAGAAACCATTTCCCTACACTCCTTCTCCTCGGTGACAGATATAAGTAAACAAAAGATAAAGTGTAATATAATAGAAGTTTTTCACATGTTCAAGATTTTGCTACTAAATTCTGCTATTCCCATAATCATGTGTTTCCTCCCCTTTCAGCGATCTGGCTCCTTTCCTTAGAGATCTACCAGCCAATAAGTTCCGGGGTGGTACCCACTGGAAGAGCTATTCACCTGTGGTCTGCAAGTTGATAGCATCAGCATCTCCTGAGCACTTGTTAGGAAATGCAAATTCCCAGGCCCTGATCCAGAGATGCTGATTCAGAATTAGCTATGGAAGGGGTGGGAGAGAGCTTTTTAGGTCTGGCTTCTCTCATTTAGCAAAATGGATTTAAGACCTCTCCATGTTCTTGAGTATATCAATGGTCCACTTTTACTATTGCTGAGTAATATTCCTTTTTATGCATATGCCACGGTTTGTTTATTCATTATAGGTTGAAGTTCATCTTGCTTTCCTACAGTTGGGGGCTCTTATGAAAAAGCTGCTATAAATATGTGTGTACAGGTTCTTGTCTGGAAAAGCTGCTATAGACATTTGTATACAGGTTCTTGCAATACGTAGGAGCAAAGCTGTTTGGCTGTAGAATAAAGTGTATGTTTAATCTTATAACAAGCTATTTTCTGAAGTGGCAGCATTGTTTTGCATTTCTACCAGCAATGAGTGAGATTTTTAGTGCTCTCTATCCCCATTGCCAATACTGCCTTTGCTCATTTTCCCATCCTAATAAGTATATAGTGTATTCATTGTGGTATTAATTTTTATATCCCTAATGATCAATATAAACAATGTTGTCAATTAAGTATCTTTTGTGTGCTTATTTGCAGTCCTTATATTTTGTTTGGTGAAGTATTTGTTCAGATATTTTGCCCAATTTTTAAAATTGTATTTTTCTATTGTTGAATGTTGAGTCCTTTGCCAGTTCTAGCACAAGCCCTTTATCATATATGTGACTTTTAAAATATGTCCTCCTAGTCTATGGTCTGTCTTTTCATTTTCTTAACAATGTCTTTCTCAAAGCTAAGATCCTAATTTTGATGAGAGACAATTTCTTAGCGTTTTGTTTTATGGATTGTGTTTTTGTTATTGTATCAAATATTCTATGTTTTCTTGTAGATATTTTATAATTTAAAATTTTATATGTAATTTTTATTTCTAAAATTTATATTTAAAATTAAATATTTTAATTTATAATTTAAAATGCATATTTACAATTTAAAATAGTATATTTTATAGTAGAAAATGTATAAGCTGTGACGTATGTTTCATTTCATAATTTTTGCGTGTGAATGTCAAATTGTTTCAGCACCATTGATTGACAAGACTGTCCTTTCTCCACTGAATTGCCTTGGCACCTGTTTCAAAAATCAGTTGCCTATATTTGTGTGGTTCTCTTTCTGGACTCTGTTCCATTGATCTGTGTCTGTCAATCTCCATAAACACTGTGGGAAGCCTGAATTCTCCTGTTTTACTCTTCTTATTCAGATTTATTTGGGCCACTCTAATTTCTTTAACTTTTCATATACATTTTAAGATTAGTTTACGAACATCTGCAACGAGCTTACTTAGATTTTAGGACTGTGACAAATCTATAGATCATGGGGGAGGAATTCACATCCTAACAACACTGAGTTTCCTAATCCATAAACATTGCATGTCTCTCCATTGAAAACTTTTTAAAACAATTTCTTTCACCAGTGTCTTCAAGTTTTCAGCATACAGATCCTGCACATGTTCCATCTGATTTAAACCAAGGCACTCGTGTATGGTGCTATTGGAAATGGTTTTGTTTTATCATTTCAAATCTCAGTTGTTCATTGCTGGTAAATAGGAATACAAGTAGCTTTTGTACATTAACCTTCTATCCTGCAAACTTGCTGAACTAACGGATTAGTTTACAGCTTTTTGGTGATTCTTTTGAATTTTCTATACACAATCATGTGCCTGTAAATAGAGACCAATTTTATTTCTTTTTCTTGCTTCTTTCCTTTTTCCTCCCCTTTTTTCACTGGTTTGGACTTCCAGGACAACATTGCTCCTGGTTCTGAGGAGTGGGAAGAGATATTATGTCTTTTACTATTGAGCATGATGTTAGCCAAAGGTTTTTTGGTTAATAATCTTAGGAAGTTAAGGAAGTTTTATTTAATTCCATTTGTTTAGAGGTTTTACGTGAATGGATATTGAATTTTTTAAAATGCTTTTTCTGTAACAATTAATGATGGTAATATACTTTTTTTCTAATTAATCTGTTAACACAGTGAATTATATTGATTGATTTGCAAATATTGGCAAGGTTTTGCATTTTGGCAACAGCCTTACTTGGCAATGATATATTATCCTTTTTATATATTGCTGCGTTTGATCTGTTGATTCTCGATTGAAGATTTTTGCATCTATGTTCATGAGGTATTTGGGTCTTTAATTTTTACTTCTTGTGATTTCCCTGTCTAGTTTTGGTATTACTATGATATCGGCCTTTTAAAACAGGTTGGAAAGTGCTTTCTACTTCTGGAAAAGATTATGTGGGATACATATTATTTCTTTCTTAAATGTTTGGAAGAATTTACTAATGAAACCATGTAGACCACAAGTTTCCTTTTTCTTTTCTTTTTTTTTTGGGGGGGAGGGGAGCACTTTTAACTACAAATTCAATTTTTAAAAAATAGAGATAGTACTATTCAAATAATCTTTTAAAGTATATTTTGATAGCTTTTTGACATTTAAGGAATTATTAGTTCATTTTGTCTGATTTGTTGAATTTAAGGCCACAGAGTTGTTAGTAATATTACTTGTTTATCCTCAATGTCTGTAAGGTCAGTATTAATGTGACTTTTTTTTAATTTCTGATATTGGTAGTCTATGTTTTCTCTCTTTTTCCTCTGTTAATCTGCCTAGAGGTTTACTAATTTTTAATAATCTTTTCAAAAAACCAGGTTTTGGTTTTATTGATTTTCTGTATTTTCTGTTTCCCTTTCACTGATTCCTGCTCTCATATTTATAATTTGCCTTCTGCTTGCTTTGGGTTTCTTTTGCTTTTTTCTCTTCTAGTCTCTTAAGGTGGGTATTTAGGTAAATGATTTGAGAACTTTCTTGTTTTCTATTATATCCATTTAACACTATAAATTTCCTTCTAAGCACTACTTTAGGTATGCCCCACAAATTTTGACATGTTGTATTTTCATTTTCCTTGACTTCATTTTTTATAAATTTCCCTTTAGATTTCCTCTTTGATCCTTGAGTTATTTAAAAGTGTCGTTGTTTAAATATTTGAAAAGTTTCCAGGTACTCTTCTAGCTTAATTCTCTTATGGTCTGAGACATATTTTGTTTGATTTCTATTCTTCTCCATTTCTCCAGATTTGTTTTTTTTTTTTCCTTTTATTTTATCATATTATGGGGGTACAAATATTGTTAGGGTTACATATATTGCCCCTGCCATTCCTCCCCTTGCCCCCCGCCTTACCAAAACATCAAGCGTGCCCTACGCCCAGGTGGTGCACATCACACCCATTTTGTAAGTATATATGCTTCCCCTCCTCCCCCTCCCATTTGCCCACCACCTGATAAAAGTTTTTTTTTCTTTTTTTTTTTGACCTTTGGGTTACATTGTATATCTTTGCCTTTCCCTATGAAGGGTTAGAGGTATTCCCTCCCCCCCCCAATGCTTGCCACAACCCTAAGATGTGTATCTCCCCCTCCCCCAAACCCTGATGAGCACTACCACCATTTGAGCACCATAGTTTTAATCATTCAGTACCAATTTGATGGCAAGTAGATGTGGAGCCCATTTTCTTGATCTTGTGTCGCCTCCAGATTTGTTTTGTATTCCACAATGTAGTCTATCTCAGGAAAGGATCTGCGTGCATTTGAGAAGAAAGTGCTTTCTGCGGTCGGCATGTGGAGTGTCCTTAAATATTATTTATGTCCAGTTGGTTGTGGTGTTAATATAACCACGAAGAAGAGCTGCTCCTCAGGCCCTGTGCCTGCACTTTCCTGAAGGGATCACTCCTGCCTCCAGGCTGGGATCTTCCCTCCCCAGCTGGCTCTGGTGAGGGTGCTGTTTTTCCAGGTCTCCTCACACCCTGGTTAGTTTCTGATCAACAGAACTTTCTTTTCTCTGAGCACAGAGCACAGCCCAAGCTCTTTCCACAGAAATGAGCTGAAGGAGCCAGCATCCTACTATGTGCATTTATGTGCACTATTCACTCAATTTTGTCACTTAGTCATTCATAAAATACTTATTGAGTGCCTACTGTATGCCAGGCTGAGAATGCTGTCATGAACAAAAGACAACAGAAGTCCCTGCCCTGGAAGAGTTTATAATTCTGTGGTTCTATTTCATCATCCTGAGCCTATGAGGTAGGCAGATGGAACACCTACAGTTGGCCATCTCACTGCTCTTTTTTACAGAATTAGGATGTGAATCATTACAGTGCATCTGGTTATGATCTTTGAGGCCTTGCTTACTTATGGTTGTCAATAGATTGAATGTTGCTTTGGCTGTGTTTTAGCCAGATTGTTGGTATGATGAGACCACTCCTCTCTGTGATTTATAGTCCCCTCACAAACTGCCCAGAGCTTCCCAACTATTCAACCCTGCTGCTGCAGATCCTCTCGGCCCACTCTGCCACTAGCTCTCTTCCCACTGCTCCAGCCCAGCTCTCTCAGTTCCAGCCAATTTCATGTGGACACAAGCCAACAGCACCTACCCTGCCACATTGCCTGCACTGGTCTCTTTCCATGCCCTGTTGTGGGCTTTCCTGTTGAGGCTGAAGCGTAAGATGCCACAGGACATGCTCTGTGCTCACATCTGCTCAACCTGGAAATGCATTTATGGGAACATAAAAGTGCTTTTGGAAGATCCTCTGACTGATGGGAGGTGGGGATCAGTGGGCACATTTCTCTCTTTTCCATCTCCTGTTTGGGTCATCCTGAGTCATGGACACTCACATAGCCTCTCGGGAGACAGACACACAAGGTTGAGCAGTCAGGTGTTAACCACGCCAGGTGGCCAGTTGGGCCATGCTCCGCTCCCCCCTTACCTGCCTTTCTTCTTTTGTCCTCGCTCACTGTCTTTTGGGATCATGGTCTCTAAATAGTAATGTGTAACTTTCACCTCAGGTTTTGCTTTCTAGGGAACCCAAGTTAAGACATCATTGTTACCTCAGCAAATAACTACTGGTAAATGTGAGATGACATAAAAGGAAAAGCTAGTAAAGAAAGATTCAACAAAACTTCTCCATCGTGAGCCCAGCATCTAAGGTGTCTGCTCCTCCACCCCTCTTGCCTTTAAGCTGCTTTGTTCTTAAATGGCCCCCACAGGAAGTATCTCAAAGGAGCCAAGAGGCAAGACCCTAACCCTAACGCTAACTGTAAGAGAATGGAGCCCAAGTATTTAGCTTTTATCATCTACAGAGAAGAAGTAGAAAACAACATTTCAAAATAAAATATATTCAATGAAAAAGAGCCAACTGTCTCAAACAGAACCAAGTGAAAAGTTAAGTCAGAGGCAGACTGTCAAAGGTGAAAAAGCATAGCCTGGATTAGAAATAAAGATGTGAGAATCTGAACTTCCTAAGGACTAGTTCCAAATACAGAAGTGATAATAATGTGTAGTCAAAAAAGTGTGAAGACGACTGGGGAGAAAAAAAGAAAATGGCAGGGCTGAATACTAGAAAAATAGTGTAAAAATAGCACATAAAATGGAAAGAAAAGCCACTTGAAAGCTGACTGCCTTTTAATGTCAGAGGAAAAACTCATAGTAGAAATATATATATAAACCCACCTGTTCTTTAAAGACTCCTTCCGTCTCCAAATCAACTTTGACATGCAACTTTCTATTCAGATTTCACTTTGTCGTACACCTTGCTTTTCATGTTTTCCTCTGATGCCTGGCCTTGTGAGTGGCAAATGAGACCTACTGCATGCTGCCTGGCACAAATCAGCAGCAAATTTAAGTTTGGTGTTTTCATAAGAGAAAAACATGTGCAGTATTTTTCCTATTGAGCAAGAAATGTCAGCAGGGTAGGAGAGGGCGTTTGTAACTCCTAGCACCACCTCTGAAAATCACAGAATGTTTTCCAGCTTTTAGTCTATTTCAGGAACTGAACTGAACAAAATTATGTAGAGAATGATGTGAGTTAGCTGACATAGATCCTACTAAATGTAACACTGTCACACCTAACAGAAAGTGTAGGAGAGAAAGTGAATGCATAATGTATAGTAGCATTTATTGTTTGAGCACTATTTTCCAGGACACTGCAGGAGCACCTCACATCAATTCTAAGAACTATACATTGCTGTTATTTTTTTTAAAACATGAGCAAATGGCTTTTGAGAGATTAAGCCTCTTGCTGAGTATCACATAAGGAGTAGAAAGCAGAGATCCTGTGTGTTCCATGTGGCATCAGTAATAGTACTATTGACCACTAATAAGTATGCTCTAGTTTACAGATGGGAATTCTAGTCGCAAAAACCTTTGCAAGGCAGGTGAAGTTATTCTTATCTTTCCGATGGAAATCTAAGCCTCAGGAAGCTGAGTAGTTTATCTAAGGTGACACAGTACGCAAGTAGAAAATATACAACTTGAACACTAGTCTACTAAACTTTGGAATGTATAAGACCTTCGTTTGTTGTTATTGTTTTTAACTACACTTATATCAATCTGCTTATGAAGTTTCCAGTATGGCTCATGGTTCATGACAAATGCTCAAATAATATTGGTGCTCTTTTCTGTCTGATCTCAGACAAGTAGGCCATACAATTCTACTACTCTATTCTACTACTCTATCTAGAGTTAGCCAAACACTTTGGACATTCAACAGTGAAGCACAGTGAATCTATCATTCCTTGTTGGTTTGTCTCACGCAGAATTCTTAACAGGCAGATCTAATCAGTAGTGTAACTATTTACATTTTTTAAAACAAAGGAAAGCAAGTGTCTGCAGGAGAGTGCTTGGAAATCAGTAAAGCCTCTGTGGTTTCCTGGGAGTGAGATCCCAAAAAAGGAACAGCCTCAGAAAACCTGAGAGTCCACCGTGGGTAAGCTGCTGCCCAGCTCCATTGCACCTGCCAGCTGCTGGTATTATTTATATTATCACCAGACTAGAACCCCAGGGTCACCATTTGTCTGTGTGTGACCTGGAAGGAATCTCAGAGGTGATCTAATTTAGCCCCCTAAGTTTTGGGGTGAGAAAATTGAGATCCTGAAAGGCAAAATGTCTAGCTAAGTTCACATGGTTTTAAGTGGAAGACAGGAAATAAAATTCCCCTTGATGAGGCAAGACCGTGTCCAATATTCCTTCCCATCTTCAGCCTGCAGTCCAGAGGCCAGCCAACACTCATGACTCAGCAGGAGAGGTGGATGGCAGCTCTGAGGTCCACAGTGACTGAAGTCAGGCCATCAGTGTGTCCACGGTGAGGCCATCAATGTGTAGAGGGGTGTGGGCTGACCGCACCCTCTTAGAGCAACTATTACTATACCCACTCTTGGAGGTATACTCCCACGTTCACTCTGATGCAACTCAGAGAGAGTAATGTAATCCCTGCCAATTCAGTCTGTGCCGGAAGGTCATTTCCTGTCTTCACATAGACACTCAGGATTAGATGGCAGAATCTTGGAAACAAACATTCACAGAATGTGTCCTATATTCCATACAGTAGCCCTAGTACTTTTCACACATACATTATCTTATTTAATCCTTCTAATTACCTTGTCTGAGGTAGTCGTAGCCTCTATACTATAGGGGAGGAGACAGAAGCTCCCAAGAGTCAAGTGATTTTTTTTTTCTATTAAAAAATGGGTAAACCAACAAAGGAGGCTATGGTCTATGTGATTCTGAAGCCCAGTCATCTTGAGAAGTTTTCAACTAGATCAATATCATATTGTTGAAGCAGTTCAAAAACAAGTAAAATCCCTTTTTGCGAGTATGTATGTGATTTAGAGCAAAGGCAGTTGAAGATTTGTTGCTGTTGTTTAGTTAGGAACTGGTATTAGGCAGTAAAACTGCAAAATGAAAACCCAAGCTGGTAAGTCCCTAGAAAAATGGATACTTAGGCTACATTTGTGCATCTACAGTCAACACTGAGAGAGTGTAGATTAATAGAGCAAGCAGAGTGATGGTGATTACCCTGGTAACAAAATCTCCATTAAGCCTTGCTGGAGGGGAAAATGAAAGGCCTGAACATCTGTCAGGTTCAACCAGAGTTCATTTAGGACAGAAAGGGTTACATGATCTTTTGTTCTTAAAATCAAAATTACTGGAATGAAAACATATCACTTAGTCTAGCAGCACAGTAGCTCAAAAACCCCACAAGAGCCTGGGAGGCACCATGGGTGACCTGTGGCACTCACATGTTACTGCGGTTGACCCATAACCTCTCAGGGTCAAACCAAGGCCTGGCTCCATAGGACTTCCTCCCACTCACAAAGCAAACCATTGCCAGAAATTTTAATATTTCATTAAACAAAATTTATCCCCCTGATTTCAGGCTCAGTTTTAAAAGGAACTTGTTAGCATGAGTTGCATTTGATAAGCAAAGCCATATGGCCATTTTTTTAAATTGCCCTTTTTGTCTTACCAGATGAAAAGAGAGTCTCCATAAAAGTTGACAACTATGTTAGATTTTCATTTTCCTTCTCTTCTTGGGCAGAACGGTTTAAGCAAACCAACTCATATCAGAAGAATAGCAGTTCTAGCCTGGCATTATGGAAGCCGTGCCTCTCTCCAACCTGCTATCAGGTCAATAATATCTTGCCATACTTCATGAACAATTGTATAGATATAAATGCACCCACTGAAGGTAGTGTTTGGTGCTTTTGTTTTAAACATATCATTTGTCAATGTGTTTCTTTTTTCATAAGATGTTTGGTGGGGGGTTGCTTAGCATGTCCAATGGTCACAGTATTCCCTAGTAGGCATTATCCATTTCCTGATTTATAGCATTTTCCAAATTTTTGCTTTTTACAAACACAATGCCAGAAAACATCCTTAGCCCTGCCTGCTTGTTTGTGTTGGAGCATTCTCCTGCGGTAGCATGGTAGATTGTACCCTGATGACACACATTTAATCATTTTCCTCCTGCCCTCACCACACCTCCCAGCAGACAAGTATATTTCCTGTCCCAATGTTGGGCTTGGGTGCATGGCAACTGACATACCAGGAGGGAAGTTCTGCCTGTGGTGGTGAGCTTCAGCTAGGCTAGCTTTCTCTTTGGCCCCCAAAGCAGGGACATGCACAAGCCAGACCAGAGAGGACCTGTTCCCCCTATGTGGAGTTATCGCTTTGCCATGCTGAGATAGTAGGGCCCCACAGTACCATAGCGAAAGCTGATGGGTGCAGCTAAATCCTGAGAAGTAGAACTCCCAAGGCGTAAGTTAAGACCATTCCACAGATGTTTGAAGAGAATATTTTGAATCTACCTTTCTGGATTTTAGGTTTCATAGTCGTAAACAGCAGTGAAGGAAACCATGTTCCCACTATCAGGGTGCTTACATTTTGTGAACGTCATAAATATTTTTAAGTTTCGGTAGATGCTGGCAAATTGCTTTCCTCCCTACTATTTATTGATAAAGGCAGAAAGAGGACATTCAGCGTGCTTTCTCTTTCCATTTTCTTCTCTTCAGTATTGCAAACTACAGGAAAAAACATTTTCACTCTAAGCATGGGCTCAGCAATCTGGATGTACAGTCAAACAGCCCTTCCCTTAGGAGACCCAGGCAGCCAGAACAGAGGACTATTAGCAATCCCCTGAGCAACACTGCCCTTCCGTGTAACTTTGGCTTCACCCTTCTGCAGGAAGGGATGACTCTGGCTTCACTACACTGTAGGATCATATGAGATTAGGGAAGGTTGTGGTTTGTGAAAGGACAGCCTTGCTAATAAATTAACTAGCTAACAGAGAAAGGGAAACTATCAAACAGAAAGTAAGAAGAATAAATTCACAGCACGTAATTGACCCTTTGAAGAAAAAAATCATAACACAACAGCCCTGGTGTTTGATCAACCACCTGGTACTCAACCCGCTGTCTTTAAGATTAAAATTATTTTATTTGAGAGTTTTGTTTTCACAGCCTTGAAGAGTCCTAAGCAGACAGCAGGGGTATGAGCTTATTGCCTCAGTTCCTGCCAGAATCAGATTCCAAGACCCTGATAAAGCCAGCCTCACAGAGAAAAGGAAAATATGGAAAAGCAAACACAGCTGCTCCACAGCCGCTTCTCTTATCAGCTGACAGCCATAACCATTTTTTTCCTCCTTTTCCTGTCCCCATATAAATCCTGAGCTGCTTCTGCTCAGCACTGACACCTTTCCTTCCTTCCTTCCTTCCTTCCTTCCTTCCTTCCTTCCTTCCTTCCTTCCTTCCTTCCTTCCTTCCTTTCTTTCTTTCTTTCTTTCTTTCTTTCTTTCTTTCTTTCTTTCTTTCTTTCTTTCTTTCTTTCTTTCGTGTTGTGCCCTTCTGCCTTTGGGAAGTAAAATAAACTTTCTTTCTTTAAAAGTATTCTAATCTTTAAGGTAAAATAAACTTTGTACTTCTTTCTATGCTAATGTTTGTGTGAGAAATCTTTTTCATCCGGAGCACAAATTCACACCCTAAAGTGGCCTTTCTGTGGTTGCGTGGCCAAGACAGGCCACAGAACAGGTGGAGCTTAGTGGTGTGAATGGAGACGTCAGGCTAGGGGCCACTGGGGGCCGCTTGGGGTGTAGGGGGAAGAGAGAAAGCCTGCCCAGAGCTCGCCCTGGCTGGGCAAAGATGCATCTCGAAGGTCTGCAATACCTCATTGCCTCGTCCTGAGGTCCTGGCTGCTGTGCTGAGCCCAGCCCTTGAATGCCCTCCAAGTCACACACTTGCCCCAGCCCCTTCTGTTCTGCTTTCAACATCGGGTGTCCTGCTGAATCAGGGCCCCTCCCTTATAGTTGGCCAGGCTCCTGATGCCCTCATGGGCAGTGATTGTCAAACCCCTTTTCAGGGAAAATGGCCAGCTATCCCTATCAAAGAAGGTTCCTAGGTTCTCCAGAACTCCGACTCTGGCTAGGGTCATCTGAGTTGAATCTGTCTCCTCTTCCAGGGCTGCATGTGTCCGCTGGGCTGGATCTGTCTATGGGCTCCAGCCCTACTTTTCAGGCAATTACCTCCCAGTCTTGTCCTTCTCTGGCCTGGTTTTTCCACTTAGCCTCTGTCGCTGAGGCCTCATGCTGCCTCCCAGCCAAGCCCATGAGGATTATGATCAAGATGCCCCCATATTCTTAAATTTTCTATCAGTATCTTCAGAAATATGACTGAAGAGGTCTTGATTCTTAATCTTACACTGAATGCAGAAAAAGTACACACCCAAAACTCAGCCACAAACAGTAATAGCAGTAAACACTTATAAGGGCTCACTTTTTGCATATACTATCCTAAGAGATTTCAATATATTTATCTTCACACAACCTTAAAAAGTAGCTAAGGTGAGGAAACTGAAGCACAGAGAAGTTAAACACCTCACCTGAGGTCACACAGCTATTCAGAGACAGAAGGAGAAATCGAATGGAGACAAGCTAAATCCAGAATCTGTGATCAACACTGTGTCTAAATGGAATATTAAGAAGGCAAAAAATGTAGTGGTTAGTATGATTTTAAGGGAGTAAACTCAGCAGAACTTGCTAATTTCTTTGCTGTAAGCAGGACGAGTGAGGAGGCAACAAAGAACAATGACCAAGCTTCCGGTTGAGATTGAACCTTCTGGTACTTGTAAGAGAGGAAGGGACTCAAATGGCTGAGTCACAGGTCTGGGGACAACAGGATGAATGTTGCTTTCTGGTACCCACAGGACATCCAAGTGGTGGCTCAGCATTCAGAGTCCAGCCTGCTTCTGGGCCCAAAGCCACCCCATTCACCTGTGGTCTGGAAAGCCATGTAAGACCAGAGCCTTTGTTTTCCCATCTGAAACACAGAGATGCTGGGAATTCCTGCCTCGTAAAATCACTTGACATGGGTAAGGGTGAGAGCTACGCATTGATGGCAGGGAGGGCCTGGCTGTTCCTGCATAAACTCCAAAAGGACTCACCCGTGGTGGGCGGCAGCTTCCCATCCGCCCTCCTGGTCACTGGGAGAATCCCCTGAGGCCATTCACAGGTGGCCCTCTCTCAGGGAGGGGGCCAGTCCACCAGTGAGACCTGGGGGGCATTTTGCATGCCTGAATCTCAGGACCTCTCATAGGGAAGGCTTATAGAATTTACTTTGTTTTGGATTAACTGATTCTTCCCCAATTTATGTATGTCAAAATCCTACACACTTAAAATGACAGTTACATAGGGAGGAATAAGTTCTACAGCACCATATGTAGTGTGAATATGGTTAACAATAATTTATTGTATATTTTTAAGAAGCCAGAAGAGAAGATTTTGAATGCTCCCAACACAAGGGAATAGTAAATGTTTGAGGTACTGGATATGCTAGTCACCTGAATTTGATCATTACACGCTGTTAACCACATCAAAATATCACTCTGTATCACATAAGTATGTACAATTAATATTATATGTCAACTAAAAAGAAAAGAAAAAATACCAAAATGAAACGAAGTTTTTAAAAAAAACTGTATAAACTAAGTAACAGCAGAATAACTGAGCTCACCTCTGTCCTAGACCTTCAAGAAATAAATTCTGAAGCTAGAAAAGGGGGTTCTGTATTCCTGAGGGTGCCTGCATTGCTGTCTGGAATGTCTAGCTGCCCAAGAGGGCCCTACGGACTTGGAGCACACACTGGGACCAGGGTCCGGGTGGTAGACAGAGTGAAACGTACTAACTTGTTTCAGAATAAAACAGCAACCCTCTAGAGACATTAGTTCTATAAATACATCCTAGTTCTGGGACTAGGGTATGTGACAGCCCACTTAACTGTTTTGTTCTGAAGATTTAAAACGCATCAGATTCAAAGTTTGCATTCTTTGCCCCTCTATCAGGTTGACGATTCAGAGTAAAGGAAGAAGGGGTGTGACTGACTCAGTCTATGGGACAGAAAGCGAGATAAAAGTGGGGCCCTGGTGGAAAATGAACCACAGTGAGGAGGAGAACATCGTCTCTGCTGCAAAGGCATGTTGTCTGTGTGTTTGACATGCTGGAGAAGCTACTAGACAAAAAGAGAAACTGAAAAAACTGTGGCATCCACTATATAGTCAACCCGGCTCATTGAAGACGCACACATAAAATGCTGGGCTGGAGGGAAACTGGAAAACATCTGTGTCACCACACACTTGCTCTGAGAGCTGGGAAGGGGAGGTGGCCTGCTGATGCCTCGCTGTGCAGGACCGACTCTCGAATCCTGCTTCCTGGTCTCATTCAGTTCCCAGTAACCAGGTTTAACTTGCCCATTTGTTTATTTATTTATTTATTTTTGTCCTCCAGTTCAAAGCCCAGCATCTCTGTGCAGGGTCTTGTGGCCTCTCTAGCGTGCAGGGGTATCTTGCCCCCTCACACCCCAGTGCCCCCCCCCCCGCCCTCTGACACGGGACTGCTTTCTGTCATCTCCACGTGACCCAAGGCTGAGCACTTGCTTTAACTGTTGCTGTGTCACTTTTGTTGGCTTTCCTATTCTACAGTATACAATTTTTGAGGGCAGAGACCACACAGTGCCCCTTTGACTGACCGCTAGGACACCAAAGGTGACCGGACTAGGCAGCCCCCACAGACATGCTCGCTTAGTTCTCACGGGGACCCTTGTGAGCCTCTGACTGTAACCCCAATTCAGTGGGAGATGGAACAGATGAGGAAACTGCAGCTTTGAGAAGTTATGGAGCATATCAAGGTCAAAGCCCACTTTAAAGAGAATTTTTTGAGGTCCCCAGAACCTCGATGGCTAGTTACTTTGGACTCTCCTGCCTAACTCACCACCTCTTCTCTGACTGCACAGAACGGCCCTGCACAAAGGTTCACAGAAACCCAGGAAGACTTCCTTCCTTTTCATGCTGTTCCCTCTTCGGTTCAGCCAGGGGATCAGGGAGGGAAGCAGAGGGGATGTTTCTTAGGAAGCTCAGCTGGAACCTAGGACATAGCACTTTTTTTTTTTTTTTTTTTTTGAGACAGAGTCTCACTTTGTTGCCCAGGCTAGAGTGAGTGCCGTGGCGTCAGCCTAGCTCACAGCAACCTCAAACTCCTGGGCTCAAGCAATCCTGCTGCCTCAGCCTCCCGAGTAGCTGGGACTACAGGCATGCGCCACCATGCCCGGCTAATTTTTTCCATATATATCAGTTGGCCAATTAATTTCTTTCTATTTATAGTAGAGACAGGGTCTTGCTCTTGCTCAGGCTAATTTCGAACTCCTGACCTCCAGCAATCTGCCCACCTCGGCCTCCCAGAGAGCTAGGATTACAGGCATGAGCCACCTGGGTGCCCAGCCCATTGCACTTATTTGAAGAACTAAAAGAGCTTTCCTATTCTTCATTGGAAAAACTGTAGCATACACTATCTGGGTGCAATTCCCATCCATAAAACTGCAGGTATTTACTCCTTTTCTTAAAAACGTGGAATTTCCAAAAAGACTACTTTCCTTGAGTTACTGTGCTTTATGATAAGTCAACTTAATTTTCAGCAGCAGAAATGAGAAACAAAGCTTCAAGAATGAAGGGATTTTAGAGAATACAATGCATGCTTGATTATGAATACAAAGACACATGAGGGCAAGGCATTGAGTAATGGAGTGGCTATGCAACTTGGTTACTATGGTGACAGTGGTAATTACAATGATGTGGGGTTGTCTGCTCTAGATGGGCGTAGTGCAAAAGGAAAAAGTAATTTGAAATACCCAACTCAGAACATGGATAGAAAAATCAAAAAGAGTCTATGAAAGCAACAAGAGATTCCCTTATTTTCTTTAGCTGCAGGGCAGATGTGGTTCTAACAATTATTTATAGAGCTACACCTTCATTGCAATATCCAACCTCCCAACCCCCAGGTCCCTTATGCTGATATCAGAATGTGGATGGATAAAGAGAGAGTCTAAGATAAGGGATGAGGTCTGTGCCAGACAGACTCCAGGGGCCTCTGTGATCCACCCTCCTGATATTAATGCTCTTGTGTGGCGCCCTCCTCCTCTATTGCTTCCAACCAATAGACTATGACAAAGGTGATAGGACACACCTGGTTAGGTTACATAGAATTGTAATCCATCTTGTGAGGAGGCTCTCTCTCTCCAGGTGATTTTGGAGAAGTAAGGCTCCACACTGTGAGCTGCCCTGTGGAAAGGGCAATGTGGCTGAAACCCTCAGCCAGGCAGCCTGTAAGAAATGCTGCCAACAACCTCATGACCTTGGAACCAGATCTTTCCTTAGCTGAGCCTCAGATGAGACTGCAGTCCCAGCAGACACCCTGATTTCATCTTATGAGACCCTGAAGTAGAAAACACAGCTAACTCATGCCTAGCTCATCCTCCTGACCCACAAACACTGTGAGACAATAAATTTATGTTTTTTTAAGCTACTAGGTTTGTGGTCATTTTGTTACACAGCGATAGATAAACTAATGCATAGAATTTGGCCAAAGAGAGATAAAGCTGAGAATGTTGAATCCCAAATTCCACTTGAATCTTCCTCCTCAATGCACCCTCCCAACCCCAAGTCTGAAGGCACCAATGTTCTCTAGCAAAAGGTCCCTTCGGTGTTTGCACCTAGGGCAGTTTCCTCAGGAGGAGATGCTCATTTTCTCAGATGCATCCTCAGCACTCTCATTGCCTCCAGGTCCATAATATGCATGAGATCCTAGCAGAGGCCAACCAGAGAGGGACAGGCCGTCTTTATGAAGATAACACAGATCCAAAGGAGATACAAGAATCTGACAGTTTTTATCTGTAGGAATTAGAGTAAGCATGTGTGGGAGTGAATTGTAAGAATACTAAGCCTATATTTTCTCTCATTTCATAAGTTGTTTCTGTTGATCATTTCCTTTCTTCTGCAGAATTTTTTAGTGGTGCAATCTCATTTGTCTATTTTTGCTTTTGTTGCCTGTGTATTTGGGGGTTATATCCAAAAATCATTGCCAAGACCGATGCCAAAATTTTTTCCTGTTTTCTTCTAGTAGTTTTACAGTTTCAAGTCTCATGTGTAAGTATTTTATCCATTCCGAGTTAATTTTTGTATATGATATAAGATAAGGGTCCCATTTCATTCTTCTACATGTGGATATCCAGTTTTCCAAACACCGTTGTTTAAAGACTGTCCTTTCCCCATCATGTATTCTTGGCTCCTTTGTAGAAAGATATAGTTTCAGTTAGACTAAAAGAATAATGTCTTAGTCCATTTGTGCTGCTATAAAAAAATACCTGAGATTGGGCAATTTATAAATAACAGAAATTTGTTTTCTTACCGTTCTGGAGGCTGGCAAGCCCAAGATCAAGGTTCTGGCAGGTTCTGTGTTTGGTTAGAGCCTGGTCTTTGCTTCCAAGATGGAGCCTTGTTGCTACGTCCTCCTGAGGAGACAAACACTGTGTCTTCACATGGCGCAAGGGACAGAAGGGTAAAAAGATGCTAACTAGTTTGTTCCAGCCATTTTTTATAAGGGCAGTAAACCCATCCATGAGGGCAGAACCCTCATGGCCCCATCACCTCCTGAAGAATTTATTCTAGTCTTCCCCTCCTATTAAACCTTAGTAACTTTGTTTCTGACAATAAGAATCTTGGCTCCCATTATCTATGATTTAATTAGTCCTTTATTTAACTCTTTTATACATGTAACTTAAACTCAGAATTGGCAATCCATATCCACTGCTGTACAGTGTTTATGTATAATTCTTTTTTGTCTTTAACATCACAGTATCCAGTCCAAACACTGCTCCAGAGTTACTTGGATCAGATCATTTTTGCCCCACTCCCTTGTGAGGTTATATCATACAGTTACTATACGTTTACTATAGTTTACATCCAATTCTGGGATACTCCAACATCCTGAATGATATCTTTTATGTTTGCATAGAGTTAAATTCAGTCTCTGTAGTGTGCAGTTCTGTGGGTTTTGATGCATGAGTGGAGTCATTGTATCCACCATTCATAGTACCATACAGTTCTAATATCCTAGATTTTCCATGTGTGGCCCCTTTGGAGTCAACTCCACCTGTGCCAACCCCTGGTAGCCACTGATCTGTTTTCTAACTAATTGATTTTTCTTTTTATTTATTTATTTATTGTTATAAGGTTATATACGCAGATCCATGTAGCTTTTTGGTCTTGCTTCTGTCACTTAGAAAAATTTATTTAATATTGATTCATATTCTGTATAATTCAGTAGCTTATTTGTTTTTCTTGCTGAGTAATATTCTATTATATTATGTACCACACTGTGTTTATCCATTCACTAGCTGAAGGGAATCTTGATTATTATAGAATTCTTCAATGCAACTACCTGTACTTGGAATTTTCTTCTTTGAAAAGTTTTTACCTAAAAATTAAATTCCTTTAATATATGTAACTTAAGAAATAGGAGTATGCTGGTTATCTACTTCTTCTTGAGTGAGTTTTGGTAATTTGAATCTTTCATTGAACTGGTCTATATCACATGAGTTTTCAAATGTATGGGTATAATTGTTTTTGTGGAATTTTGTTGAAATCTTTTGTATCTGTGGGAACAGTATTGATGTCTCTTGTTTGAGTCATAATATTGATAATTTGTGGTCTTTATCTCTTTGCCCTTCCTTTTGCTTGCCCTGCTGTGACAATGCATCTGATCATCACCTGCGGCATATGGACCATGCTCTGTAGACCTATGTCTTGTTCTTGCCCTATAATCCATTGTTTCTCTCCTCAATAAACCTCATTTTCATGCTTGCCTAAGGAAAAAAAAAGCTGTGGTCTTTTCTGGGATTTTTGATCTTCACTAAAGATTTCTCAATCATTGATCACCTTTCAAGAACCAGATTTATTGATTTTCTGTATTGTTTTGCTATCTTATCAGTTATCTTGACCTGCTTTAATTTATACTATTTTTTCTTTCTGCTCACTTTAGTTTTAATTGTGTTGCTTTAGTTTCTAGATTCTCTAAATATAATATTAGGTTATTAAATTTAAATCTTTCTAATATAAGCATTTAATATTATAAATCTTCTAAGCACACACTTAGGCTGTGTTTTTCAATTTTGATATGTTTTATTTCTATTCTCTTTCTTTTCATTTTTAAGTTAATAGACACTTTAAGAGAAATTTTAGTTTTACAGAAAAATTGAGAATATAGTACAGAGAGTTCTATCTATTCCTCTTGTCTACTCCCCCCAAACACACACATACACAAACAGAGTTTAACACTATTATCAACATCTTGGATTACTTGGGCACATTTGTTCCAGTTGCTGAGCCAATATTTACATATTATTGTTAACTACAGTTTATAATTTACATTAAGATTCATTCTTTGTGTTATACATTCTATAAGATTTGACAAA
Source organism: Mirza zaza (assembly GCA_008750895.1). Taxonomy (NCBI): domain Eukaryota; kingdom Metazoa; phylum Chordata; class Mammalia; order Primates; family Cheirogaleidae; genus Mirza; species Mirza zaza. The sequence goes on from VSMD01042638.1 coordinate 151,547, forward strand.
TTTCTAATGACTAGTATTCACCATTATTGTATCCTACAGAATAGTTTCACTGCCCTAAAAATCCCTGTGCTCTTCCTATTTCATCCTCCTTCCCTTCCCTCAACCCCCTAGAAACCACCATCTCCATAGTTTTGCCTTTTCCAGAATGTTATATAATTACAATCATACAGTATTTAGCCTTTTCAATTGGCTTCTTTACTTAGCAATATACATTTAAGTTTCCTTCATGTTTTCTTTTTTGTGGTTTGATAGTTCATTTATTTTTTATCATAGAATAATATTCCATTGTATGGATGCACCACAGTTTATCCATTCATCTATTGAAGGATATCTTGTTTGCTTCCAATTTTTGGTAATTATGAATAAAGCTGCTAAAATATTTGTATGCAGGTTTTTGTGAGTTTTCAACTCATTTTGGGAAATACCCAGGACTATAAAAGCTGTAGTATGGGTCTTGCATTAATGTAATTGGATATTGGACTGAGTTTGAAGTTTGTTGTTACCATGGTTACCCTCAGTGAGGAAGGAGCCTCAGATTCAGTTCATCTAGAGATACCTTGTTTGTCTCACCGCTTTGCTTGGGACCTTCCCTTTGTGCAGCTTGCCAAAGAGAGTCTATCTCTTATAGCTCTGCAAGCTATAGTCCACTGTTGTTTTTATGCCATACTTGTTAGCATGCCAGTGTGGGTCGTAGGACATATATTAAGGGTATTAAGTATGAAGTGTCCAATTTCCTTAGGTACTGTTTGACAGTTGATATCTCTGACATTTCACTTTGACAATTCTTGTTTTATTTTTATTGTGAAGGTACATCCTCATTTTTTCAAATGCATGTTTGGCTTGTGATTACCTTTCAAATTTTTTAAAGCAATTTTTGTGAAACCATGGATAAAGTAAAAAAATTGTATTATTTTCGAATATGAGTTCCATCGTGGAACTAATGTAGCGCAGACAGCTCAAAATATTAACGAAGTGTTTGAGAAGGATGTGGCTAATGAATGCATTGTACATGGATGGTTTGAGAAGTTCCATTCTGGTGATATTAATCTTGAAAATAAGCCATGTGGACAACCAGAGCCCCAGATGGATGATAAGCTGAAAGATATAATGGAAGCAAATCCATCTCAATCTATGTGTGAATTAGCAGCAAGGTTTGACATTACTATACCAATAATATTGGACCATTTGAAACAAATTGGCAAGGTAAAGAAGCTGGATAGATAGGTGCCACATGAATTAAACAAGTGTTAGAAGAGATAGCATCTCAAAGTTTGCCTTTCTTTGCTCTCACCACATAAAGGTGAGCCATTTCTACACTGTATTGTTATATGTGATGAAAAATGGAATTGCAAGCATTCAGCACAATGGTTAGATAAAGATGAAGTGTTGAAACACAGTCCAAAACCAAATATGCATTAGAAAAAGCTAATGGTATCTGTTTTGTGGTCCAGTACTGGTATTATACACTACAGCTTCATGATACCTGGTCAACCAATTACAGCAGATGTCTACTGCAACCTGTTGGATGAAATGATGAGGATTTTTGTGATGAAGCAGCTGAGATTGGTCAATAGAGACAGGCCAATCCTCTTGCAAGACAAGGCTCTACCACATGTTGCACAAACAACACTGTTCAAACTACAGAGGCTGGAGTTGGAAACTCTCTGTCATACACTGTACTCACCAGACCTTGAGCCAACTGACTACCACTTCTAGGTTTTGGACCACTTCTTGCTAGGAAAAATATTCAATTCTCAACAAGCTGTGGAAAAAACCTTTTGCAATTTCATCACCACTCACTCTCCAGGCTTCTTCACTGCTCACATAAACAAGCTATCATTCAGATGGCAAAAAACTGTGTGGACAGTTTAGGCGCATACTTTGATTAATTGTAGTGCTTTGTGTTTGAGATATAATAAACTACACTTCTGATTTGAAAGCGAACATTTTGTATTTAATGACCTAATATGTTCTCTGTATAATCACTGTTTTGGTATATGTATCTGTGGTGTGCTTAGTTGATCATAAATTCTTTAAGAATGAAATCACCCTTGATTAAAATTTTTCTAAGCAGAAATACTCTAAGTCCATTGGGCAGAACTGTAACTTGAGTTGCTCTATGGGGATTTATAGATTTTTTGCCTAGTTCCTAGATCTAAGTCCATAACTTAGATCTAACTTCACATAACTGAAGTTGTCTGATTGAAGGAGATTCTGGGTCATTTCGAGGGAGAACCCTGTCACACATCTACAGATAGACACTGTGATTCGAAGCCTTCCCCAGAAGGACATGCTACCATCTGCCAGATTTGTTATACACTTGGGAAAGGAAAATATTTAGATATTTTCCTTGATGGTCTGTCAGAGTGTGTGCCATACACAGTATAGGCGAAATGTAGTCTTTACTTGAATTCAACTCATAGTGGATCCTGTGATATTGTGGACACACCTTGAGGTAATTTTCTTAGTCCCAGGATGTAATTGGGACTAGTTGTATTAATACATAGTAACATGCAGGACTTTCGCATTAGTTTCCTGTTGTGCAATGAATGTTATTTTGATAGAAAAAGCCAGACAGAAAGATGCTCCTTGAATGCCTACTCTTCAAGTTATTTAACAATAATACCATATTCCCACACAAATTCCAGAGATTGAAGCCACAACAAAGCTCTTGAAAAATAAAGGTATTGTGATTGCTAGGATATTTCATTTAACTCTCCATTATGACCACTGCAAATTGCAAAGATCTTACAGAATGATCAGGGACTATTGCACACTTAATCAGATAGTGATGTTGCTCAGAATATAATATTTTAACTGGAGTAAATCAATGCAGTATCTGGCACCTTGTATTTAACTATTGACCTAGCATCTTTTCCCTAATCTTAACAGCAAAGATAATTGTTTTGTGCAGTTTGATTGTGAGAGTGGCAGCAATACGCTTTTAGTGTCTTAATTCCAAGCTAGGTTTAATCACCTGTTCTCTTTTTTTTTTTTTTTTGAGACAGAGTCTCACTTTATTGCCCAGGCTAGAGTGAGTGCCGTGGCGTCAGCCTAGCTCACAGCAACCTCAAACTCCTGGGCTCAAGCAATCCTGCTGCCTCAGCCTCCCGAATAGCTGGGACTACAGGCATGCGCCACCATGCCCGGCTAATTTTTTCTATATATATTAGTTGGCCAATTAATTTCTTTCTGTCGAGACCAGCCTGAGCAAGAGCGAGACCCCATCTCTACTATAA